>RXOD01003817.1:0-56044 GCA_005223375.1 Amoebophrya sp. AT5.2 | reverse complement strand
CCAGCATGGCGCACATCGCAGAGAGCAGCACGCTCGTGGCTTCGTCGCGGTCTCTCTGTGTCCCTCGCGCGTGGCGCCCCCTTGGTAGAATCCACCCCCAGCCCGACGACGCGGCTCCCAGGAGAGAATGCAGCCCGCCGGCGTCTCGCAGGCGTTCCGTGCTGCACGGCGCGACTTCGCTCATGTCCATGAGCGAAGTCGCGCCGTGCAGCACGGAACCCTGCGAGACGCCGGTGGACTGCGAACTCAGCGACTGGAGCGAGTGGGACGACTGCTCCTGCAGTTGCAACGGTATGTAAGATAGAACGTACTCTTTTGCGCTGCCAAAACTATGTTTTTGTATGTACTTCTCGTTTGCGCAGTCCTTCTCAACTTTTCTCCTCGTCTCTGGAGCCGGCACTTGTTCCACCTCGATCCGTTGACAATGAAATATGATTCCGAAGTTGTAACCGGTCTCTGCGAAGCGTTCTGATTTTTTCCCCCCACGCATGTTGAACAAACGTTCAAGGAATCCACGCTCGCGCCCGCTACGTGTCCACGTACCCGCTCAAGGGCGGCAAACCCTGCAACGGCTCCCTGAAGGAGATCAAGTCGTGCAATGTGAAGGAGTGCGACGTGGCCCCCACCACTCCGTCTCCGCCGGTGGACTGCGTTCTGGCCGACTGGTCGTCGTGGACATCCTGTTCGGTCTCCTGTGGCAGTGGTGAGCAGACGCGCGGCCGCATTGTGTTGACGCAGCCGAAGTGGGGCGGCAAGATCTGCGACGGGGACCTAAAAGAGATCCGGGGTTGCAACACCCAGATCTGCATGCGGGAAGACGAGCACAAGACGGTGAAAAACTGCGTCTGGTCCAGCTGGGACACCTATGGCGCCTGCAGCGTCACGTGTGGCGGCGGGCAGAAGGTAGTGATCGGCTTATCCGTTACTCGTTTCTCGGGAAGGTATATCTATTTATCAAATCAGAAACGTTGGACTTGCAATGTTGCTGGTCGTTGCCCGGAAACGAAACAAAGGAAATGCGCGCAATTTGTCCAAGAGCACATTCGGAAACCGATTTCTACCTAAAAAACGAATGGCCAAACGTTTGCGTTATGCGAGAAAAACGGAGAGCCGAAGAACCCGAAGCACAGTATTTACTAGAAGTAACGACCGCAAATGAAAACCAAAACACCTCGATCTGCTCCGTTTAATAGCAGAGTCTCAACATTTATACATTTAGTACTTCTTCATCTAGTTCTACTTGTCCTTTGAGTATGAGTTATGAAAACAACGCAGGTCCGCGAGCGCCAGGTGATGTCCATGCCGAACAAGTACGGCGAGCCTTGCGGCGACAAATCCTCCATGGAGATTGCGGAGTGCAACACCGATCCGTGTGTGGCCGTGGACTGCCAGTGGGGCGACTGGAGCGACTGGGGTGCTTGCACCTGCACAGGCCTCAAGGAGCGGCACAGATCCATCGCAGTGCACCAGGCCGGGGAGGGGAAACTCTGCAAAGGTCCGAAAGTGGAGACAACGCGGTGCGCGAACTCAGACTGCAAGAAGCCGCCAGAAGACTGCAAGTTGAGCGAGTGGGAAGATTGGAGCCAATGTATAATCAGTGTTGACCGATGCGTAGACCTAGAACAGAAACGATCCACTTCTTGGTATTGGTACGGGGATCCGGATCTGCGACGTCATGAACAAATGGACGCACGAGGACGAGCAGGAGCAGGAGACTGTTGAATCCGATTCGCATTCGCTTCAAAAAGTTCCGTCAAATCGCAATAAATCTGCAACAGGCACTGCTGCTTGCGGCGGCGGGCAGACCTACCGCACGCGCGGCATTCTCGAGGAGGCGACGCACGGCGGCAAGACCTGTGAAGACCAAATCATGAAGGAGACCAAGCCGTGCAACGTCGAAAAGTGCGGCGTGCCGATCGATTGCGAGCTCTCCGACTGGGAGGCGTGGAGCAGCTGCAGTGCGACCTGTGACGGCGGACAACAGTTCCGGACGCGGTCCATTATCCAGCACGCGGCGGCGGGGGGCCACCCGTGCCATGTGTCTATGGACGAGGTGCGCGCGTGCGGCACGGAGCCGTGCAAGACCCCCGTGGACTGCCTGTGGGGACAGTGGGCCGCCTGGGGGGCGTGCTCGTCCAGCTGCGGTGGAGGGCAACGGGAGAGAAGCAGAAGCATCGAAACCTCACCGAGGAATGGAGGTACTTACATCAGCTTCATGATGGTTGAGGAGGTTTAAACCTGATGACATTCATAAATTTCGCTGCTGGTCGTGTTTTCCTTGCAAATCCACAATCAATGTTGACCACTGCTGCAGGCAAGCTCTGCGATGCGAAGTCTAAGCAGGAGATCGAGGCGTGCAACGTGCACGAGTGCGGCGAGGGTTGTGTCGACGGCTACTGGGAGGAGTGGGGTTCCTTCGGCCCGTGCTCCGCCTCCTGCGGGGAGGGCTACAACGTGCGCTCCAGGAAAATTGGCGCGCCGCCAAACCACTGCGGCGCGGAGCTGGAGGGCGACAAACAGGAGTACCAGAAGTGCAATGTGCAGGAGTGCAGCGACCAACCAGTGGACTGCGAGCTTTCCGAGTGGACGGCATACGGCGACTGCGACAGCGCCTGCAACGGCATCAAAGATCGAACCAGGAGAATCACCACCACAAGCACCAACGGCGGGAAACCGTGCAAAGGGGCGACGAAGGAGGTAGATTCAAGATACTTACAGTGAATAAGTGGAGTTTATTCGAATCTGTCCTGCTCTTGATGCAGCTTTTCAACACTCAAATAACGACGAACAACGCTGTCCCTCCCAGGTCGCTCCCTGCAACGTCCCTGGGGACGGCGTCGAGGATTACGGTGAGAACTGCAAAAGCGAGCCGGTGGACTGCGTCATGGGCGAATGGAGCTACTGGTCCGACTGCTCCGCCGAGTGCGAGGGTGGATCGCAGGTGCGGACCCGCGAGATCGAGACCAAGCCGCACGGGCTCGGAAAAGCCTGCAGCGGCTCCCTGGAGCAGGTGCGCGGCTGCAACGAATTCGTGTGCTCGGACGCCGTGGACTGCCTCTGGGGTATGTAAGTTCGCTACTACCTATCAATGATCTAGATCCACTTCTTCGACGACCTTCTGTGATTCAGATTCTGAAAACGAATTTCGCATTCGTCGGACCAACTGCTCGCTTTCAGTACTATCAACAGAAGCACCATGGTGATGGTATCGATCCGTTCACAACATGCGCAATTAACACACGTCCCTGCATCCTTGGGGGGACTCACGTAGTGCTATTGAGTATTGTTCTTATCTTTCATCTTCTTTCTCCCCTCTCTCATCAATGAATCTCATTTCAAGTACCAGTACAACTTGCGTTCCATCCGATCTTCGCACAGGCGACTGGCAGGACTGGGGTGCGTGTAGCAAGGCTTGCGGCGGCGGCGAGAAGTCTCGGTTCCGCCACATTGTCACGATGCCGAAGCACGGCGGCCACAAGTGCGACGCCAAACGCTCCGTCGAAATCGAGCCGTGCAACACGCAGATCTGTGGAGAGATGCAGTACTGCGCCTGGCAAGCGTGGGGATCCTTCTCCGAGTGCTCCACCACCTGCGGACCGGGGCAAATGACCAGATCACGGTACTTAGATACAACTGTCGTGTGATGTGGTGCCTCATCGGTCTCGATCGAGTGAAGAAGGAAACGAATTTCGTTCTCACCCACTGATGAATTCACGGTTTCTGCACGCGAATAGAGCACGTACTTACATCTGCATCTACAAATTCGCTGCAGTTAGCACATATATGGATTCTTAATACAACGCCTCACATCAGAAAACTCGCCCTGACCGCCACCAAGCCTTACGACGAGGACGATACGCTGGTGACCGGGATTCTGGCGCAGGTGTTCGGGTCGGCGTCGGTCTCTGCCACTTCCGTTTCCCTCGACAACATGCTGCTGGTATTCTTGTCCGGAATGACGGTGTCGATTGGAATGATGGCCATTGCGTACGGTTTCACGCGACGAGGGCGAGGAAATGCAGCCCTGAACTCAGTCGAGTCCGCAGCAGACCAGCAGTTCGGTGTGCTCAACTCGCACGAACCCTTCATCGAGTAGGCAGGTTGGGATTGAGTTGTTGAATTCGAGGATTTGCTCCGATGTTGCGCCGAAAAAATAGATTTGATGTGATTTCTGCGCGAAGCCGGAGCGGATCAATTTTCCGCTTAAGTAAGTACAATGAAATGTATCGACCAGTTGTCGCATCATGTAGGAAAAAGCTCTCGCCCGAGCGTCAAAACTGTGTTTAGCGGAGACACAAGAGGACGCGAAGAGAACAAAAATACCAGTCAAAATATCAAAATTTTTCTTGCACTTACGGTTGCGCCGCTCGCTAGGGCTAGCCTGGCAGGCTACTTTTCCTTTTCGTTTTCACATATTACGCAGAAGAAAAAAGGTGCGACAGATGCATCACCGCATCTGCTGCTCACGAGCAAAAAACATCGCTTGATTCCCACACGATTTGCGAATTACCAACTTACACATCTGCGGTTTGTTCCCCAGGCCTGAAGATACAACTTGCATCCAAACAAGTCCAGTACCAGATTCCACTGAGCAAAGGAGAAACGTAGAAGAGCTTGTTGAGGTTGCGAAGGTCGACGTGGCTTGTCCGTTTTCGAAACCAACTGCACGACCAGTCGTGACCATCAAGCGAGCTGTGTGCGTCAAAGTCGATACGTAAAATCACGTAAAGAAGAGTCGCCATCCACGACGTGGCTCGTGCGGCGGGGCCATCCAACATCTTCCAGAATGAACCCGTTGCGAATACATTTTCATCAGCGCCAACCAAGACGTAACTTGATATTGCAATTACATGCTCGCGGAGGGGAGGGGCGCAAGCCCAGCTCCAGCCAGTGTCAAAACTCCGGGGCGGTGTGGTCAACTCAAGAGATGAAGAGAGCTTTTGTAGCTCATCCGCACAACACTAGCACTACTTTTTTGATGGTTCTGTGCTGCGTGAGCTCGGATGTCGAGAGTTACTCTGCAACCGTTGAGTTTTTCAATGCGCTGCAAGTGCAAGGGAGCGCAAGTAAATTGAGCAGGTACTGTTGAGGTGCAGAAGTACAGAGGGGCCGCTCTACGCTGTCCCTGTCTGTGTCTGATATGCGCTTTTAGTGCTTCTTCGAGGTAGTGGAAGGAACCGATGCAATGACGCTTTATTTACATTGACTACTTCACGCGGCACAATGTTTTCAATCACCGAATGCGTATGGGCGTGATACCCCTGTTCATTATTTTCCCCTTCGTTTTATTTTTTTTCGTCATGCAGTTGCAGTTGCAGGGTACCCCAGTATGCAAGTGATGAGTTTACCCTCCGGCATCACTCGCGGCGGGGAAGGCGCGTCTTCCTCGTCGGCCTCGCGGCGCAGTGTAGTCCGGACACAGGAGAGCACGAACAGCATGGGCGTGCACCGAACAAGCGTGCTCGCACCCGCAGCAGCTCAGCATGCGGCGCCGCCCATCTCCAGCAGGTCGAGCGGAACAAGCGCTACCCGCTGTGCGGCCCTCTACTTCTTGAGCCAGCAGTTTGCTGGGCAGCAGACACTCGTCCACGCGTCCAAGTCGTCCTGGTGCCACGGCGAGGAGAAGCAGGCTCGTGAGTGCCCCGGGCTCGAGGCGTGTCCCGGGAAGCACCACTGCGAGGACTGCGTATGGGGAAAGTGGGGTCCCTGGGAGCCGGAGGAGTGCCCCTGCAACGGGCTGCAGGAGAGGCATCGCGAGATCAGCCAGCACAACAACTTCTGCGGGCAGGCGTGCGAGGGCGTGAAGACGGAGACGAGATCCTGCGGGACGCCCGAGTGCGTTCCGGTGCCAAAGGACTGCGTTTTCGGCGAGTGGTCCCCCTGGTCGCAGTGCGACTCGCTGTGCGACGGCGGCGTGGAGAAGCGGGAACGTGTGATCTTTTCCGAAGCAGCGAACGGCGGAAAGCAGTGCGTCGGGGACACCGTCGAAATGCGACCCTGCAACACCTTTCCGTGCCACCCGAAGATCGGTATAGAGATAAACTTCTACTTCGGCTTCGGCATAAGTAAACCCTAAACCCTATCATAATTGGAATCGATGGCTACAACAGCTTGCTTCATCCTAATTCATGACATGCAATTATTTCAATATCGAGCATCATCGTTGATTCTTGACATGTAATTTGATTGAACAGATTGCAAGCTGACCGACTGGACGCCGTGGTCGGAGTGCTCCGGCTCGTGTGGCGGTGGGCAGCAGGAGCGCACGAGGAAGGTGGAGGTGCCGCCGCTCTATAACGGCCACGTGTGCGAAGGCGATCTCGTGGAAATCAAGGGATGCAGCGAGCAGCCCTGCGCGGAAGGCACCAACTGCGAGTGGCACGAGTGGGAAAAATGGAGCAGCTGTTCCGCAACGTGCGGCGGCGGCGAGCAGATGCGCAGCCGGCTGGTTAAGGTACTGCCTTTAATTCGATCAGAAGGGATAAGTAAGAGGAAATGCGATGGTAGCGCTCAACACTGAAGACAGAGAAGTTTGAAAGCACATAACCTAGGAATCGGTCTAAGAGGGTGAGGGAAAGTAGAGGAGTACTTGTTCTCGAGAAGACCAAGACTTTTCGCGGCAGCACTCTCTTCAATCAATCTGATTGAGTCAATCTTCTTGGCATCGATCGCTGCAAACCCCCATGAACGAATGAACTTCCACCCCCTCTCGCTCTTCAGACCGCGCCTCGTGGCGCTGGTGCGCTGTGTGATCCCAAGGACATGACCGAGCTTCAGCCCTGCAACCAGCAGGCGTGCCACAAGCCCGTGGACTGCGAAATGAACGACTGGAGCAAGTGGGGCAGTTGTTCGGCGACGTGCAACGGGATTCGCGAGCGCGACCGGGTGGTGAAACGGTACCCGGCGCACAACGGAAAGGCCTGCGAGGGGGTGTTGCGAGAAGTAGAGGCGTGCAATATCGAACAATGCCACAAGGACGACTTCGTGCCGAAAGAGCCGATCGAGTGCCTCATCGGAAGCTGGGGAAACTGGACCGAGTGCAGCGTCACCTGCGGTGGCGGCTACCGGGAGAAACAGCGAAAAGTCGTGCAAACGCCGCTGCACGGAGGAGAGGGATGCCGAGGTTCTTGCTTCGAATGTTTCTGGTTGTTGGAAGCAGAGGCTGTATACCTTCTTGCTAGGCTCTGAACTTGATGCGGTGAAGAGCAGCAACCGCGAGGATTCGATTGAAAACAGTTGAACGCCCGGTCCCCAGCCATGAAGATTCAAAAAATGATAGCACGCCACGTACGTGAAAACTGGACGAAAAAACTCCAGGGCCCCTGAAGATGATTGAACCCTGCAAGACCGAGAAGTGCAAGCCGACGCACGTAGTGCTTCCACTGGATTGCAGTTGGTCCGAGTGGGACGATTGGGGCGGCTGCTCTGCCTCCTGTGGCGTGGGCGAAAAGTCGCGTCAACGACAAGTCGTAACCATGCCGAATTCGATTGGTAAGCCGTGCGACGCGAGGGATTCGCAAGAAGTGACCAGCTGCAACCCAGAGCCTTGCGATGCGACGGATTGTATTTCATTGGTCAAAAAAACCAGCACGGCGGGTTTTGGTGTTTGTTTGTCTCCGCTTGCTGTATCTAGAATTCTCACACTGACTAACTCGCTATACTAAAAGGTGTTTGGGCCCAATGGTCCGGTTGGGGCGCCTGCACTTGCACGGGCCTGGAGGAGCGCCACCGCGTCATCCAGAAGCACGCTATGAACGGTGGGAAGCCCTGTGACGGAGCCAAAATCGAAACGAAAGCCTGTATTCATTATAATTTTTTGGATTGACTTCAACTTCACGTTCAACTTCTCGGAGTTTCCGGCGCGGCGGGGAATGAACAAGACGATGACATTTATTACAAGGGGCGATCACAATCTTGCACCGCAGACAACGTTCGCCTCCATTTCCACAGGCCATCCCGACTGCGAGCATCCGCCGCAGGACTGTCTTCTTTCCGACTGGTCTAGCTGGGGCTCCTGCACGGCCACTTGCGGGGGCGGGCAGACCATCCGCAGCCGGAAGATCCTCCAGGGCGCCAAATTCGGCGGCAAACCCTGCGAGGGCGAGTTGAAGGAGCTCACCGAGTGCAACCAGAAGCACTGCCCCGACGAGCCGCAACCCGCGGACTGCAAAATCTCGGAGTGGACCAAGTGGTCGGCGTGCTCCGCCGAGTGCGGCGGCGGGCAGCGGTACCGACACAGGGAGATCATCGCGCAGGCGGTGCACGGCGGACAGGCCTGCGGGAGCGAGCTTTCGCTGGCGGAAGTGGGCAGCTGCAACGAGAAGGAGTGCCTCACGCCGCAAGACTGCAAATGGGGCGCCTGGGCGGCGTGGGGGGACTGCAGCAGCAGCTGCGGTGGGGGCGAGAAGGAACGGACACGGACGATACTCAAGGCCCCTAGGTACGGAGGCAAGCTGTGCGAGGCGAAAGTGACACAGGAAGTCAAGAAATGTATAAAAGTTTTCTTGTCCACCTCCGTGGAATTGCCGTTTCTTTGGTCGATTTTCTTTTAGCTCTGGCCTGGTAGTTTGTTTCAGAAGTAGTACCAAGCTAGTAGCAGGAGGCGACGGCCACGGCCAGCTCGCTGCTGCAGGTCAATCAAAAATCACAAGGTAACACCCAAGAGTGTCCCGGCGCGCTTCACTGCGTGGATGCGAAGTGGTCCGAGTGGTCTGAGTTCTCGCTCTGTTCCGCCAGCTGCGGCGACGGATTTCGGTACCGCACTCGTGAGGTCGCCGTCGCTGCAAACTCCTGCGGCCGGCCGATCCAGGGTCTCCGCCAAGAGTTCGAGGAATGCAACCGCGGGCCGTGCGACCATCACGTAAAGGACTGCGCGTTCTCGAACTGGGAGTCTTGGGGCGACTGCTCGTGTCCCTGCAACGGGATCAAGGAGCGCACACGGAGGATCAAGACGTACCCAGACAATGGAGGGGAAGGCTGCGAGGGAAGCTTGAAGCAAGTAGAATATGGTCTCCTGGCGTCAACTAAATCAAATCATTTTGGTCTTCGTACCAGTCTCATACTTTTTGCGGTCGGTTCAGGGTCCAAGAAGTTTTAACTTCGACGTAGAAGTTGTTTCTTTTGTGTTGAACCGCAACTATTTGTAGCGGCGATAATAAATTAATTCCATGGCTGGACGAGGAGATTGATAAATGTAAAACCCCTTTGAACACCAGATCGCCGCGTGCAACGAGAAAGTGTGTCCTCAGTGGCAGCCCGTGGACTGCAAGGTCGGCCCGTGGACCAAATGGACCGGGTGCTCTTCCAAATGTGGCGGCGGCTTCAAGACGCGCAAGAGGGAAATCATCGCGCACCCGCGAAACGGCGGCAAGCCGTGCAATGCTGACTTGGAGGAGGTGACCGCCTGCAACGAGCAGCAGTGCGACACGGCGATCGACTGCGAGATGGGCGAGTGGGACGACTGGGGAAGCTGCTCGCATGCCTGCGGTGGCGGGGAGCAGATGCGGTATAGTTATCTGTTGAGTAACAACTTCATTCCGTGTTGAAAGAAGGGCTGCCACGTGAAAGCAGCTTGGTTGTAGTACATCAATGCTTGAGGCTGCTTTGTGAAACCCAAATCGTCACGTAAGGAAATTCATTTTCATTTTTTTCTGCACCTCGCTTCCATGGCTCAATGATAAATATGGATCCTCGCTCGTCTCGCTGCCGTCGATGATCAGGTACCGGGCCGTGACCACGATGCCGAAGCGCGGCGGCAAGCCCTGCGCCAAGAGCGAGACGTCGGAGATGCGAGAGTGCAACACGCAGGAGTGCGGCTCCGTGGCGTACTGTGGCTGGACTGACTGGGCGCCGTGGAGCAACTGCTCGGCCACCTGTGGGGTGGGGGAGCAGTGGCGCAGACGGCACCTCCAGATCACGCAGCACCTCGGGAAGGACGAGGAAGTGATCGCCACGTCCATTATGGACGCGCTGCTGCACACGCGCTTCGCCGGGGAGCACATGATGTTCACCTTCTTCCTGGGAATTTTCACCAGTCTGGTGGTGCTCTCCGTGACGCACAGACTGGTGCGCGAGAGGAGCAGGGCGGGGGCGGGGAGCGGCTCGACCGTGGAGTACGAGCGAACCGGCGAAACGGAAATGATGGAGGCGGGGGGCGGAAGCGGATTCGAAGACGCGGGCGCGTACGTAGAGTGAGAGACTAGAAATTCAAGCAGAAAGCAGGAGGTGAAGAAGATGAGTTTACGGGTCTGCTCGTCGTGCCAGCAGCGCTCTTGAGTTTTTCTGTCTTGATGACACCAGAGTGCTGGCGATGAACACATATCGCGGCAAACTCACGATGCTTGCCAGTACTATCGGTGACAGCAGTCAAGATTTCGCAATCGGGATCTGATCCACAGTCTAGTAGATGTATATATCAATTCCAAGCTCGGGCCGGCTCTCCATTATGTTTGCTGCAGTAGGTACTAAGGGCCGACTTTCTCACGTAGGTAGCGGTAGCTTCAACCAACATCATGATCTTCTACGTAGGTATGATGGATTCACAATCTTGTTCATCTCACTTCAACACGTCGGCGGGCTGCTCTGTCCTTCTTCCAGTGATTAATTTCGAGAGGGCCTGGCGGGCCTGTTCCAGATCACCGTCGATTGTCACGGATCGCGCTTGCCTGAGCGGATACAATCGACAGAGAACATCCCATCGATAAAAGAATTCTGGCACAGAATGGCTTGCTTGAAGCACGACAGACAGAGACACTATGCTGTCATGCCAGTTAGTGTTAGTATTTTCCGCGTACAACTAGCACCAGTAGCCCGCAATCGCAAACAGCTAGGTGGAGCAAATCAGTCAGCCTCGATCTCCGAGCCTTTTCCTGATGCGATGGCGCACATTTCTTGTTCCTCCCGGAGGCAGTGTGGCGAGGACCCGCAACAGGGGTGCTCTGTGTGATATGCCGATCTTTTGTTGCACAGTGAGCACTGCTGTTCGAGGTCAAAGCGATTGTTCGACACAGACATGTGCACGTGTCAAAGCTGCCTGATGTGCTTCCTCCGCTTCGTTGGTCGAGAAAATGGATGCACACATGAACATCCATTAGCACATCCATTAGCACATTACTATTAGCACATGGCTCGTGTTGTCAGAGTCTGTGGGGTACTTCTTAGCTATCGTGAGCATGCTACATCGACAGCCTCATACGCTTTTTCCAAGAGTCTTGGGGCACGTTGCTGGCCTGTCCTCGATCGTCGTTTCGGAGATCACTAGCTCGCCAGCCTTTCCGTGCGCGACGGCAGGGATCGCCGCAACTCATGCCGCTCGCCACCTTTAACCGATTCGATCGACGATACAGCAGCCGTTTTCATCGCGCGACGGTGCCGCTGCGCGCAGGATGCAAAATAAGAATGTCGCCGCATTGTTGCTGTGTTCGAGTTCCTTGCGTCTGTCTGATTGATGGAGGTAATAAATTTCCTCGACGGGGGAGATTTTCATTTTTTCTTGCCGGAGGAGATCGAATCTATTCTCGATCCCTTTCGGCGAGACTGTGTACTCTCTTCAAACTGAGCCCCCGCACGAACTTAATTTGTTATAGTTTCCGTAACGGCGCTAACGTCCCCGCGAAGACCAGATCTGATCGACGCTAATCGAAAGCAGGGCGCTACTTCAATTCACTCTCCTCGCGTCATGATTTTGACCGGCATCTGGATCGTCGTGCTCTTCCTTGAGTTAGTTGCGAGTCGCTGCTGTTGCGTCCTACATTTCCGTGGCACGACTCGCAGATCACAAAGAATGGATCTCGCTTTTCGGACGACTGCTTAGTTGTAGTAGAGCTAGCTTGTGGTCCTCGTTCATCAAATCGGCTCACGCTAGCGCATTGCGATTTACGCGCTACAAGAACATATTACTAATCCAATTGCTAGAAGATCAAGTGAGTATAAGAAAGTGCCTGTATCAGTATCTATTGTGCTTTACATATAACTTACTACTCCTGGCGACCGATTTTCTTCTCGGAAAGCGAGCGCCTGTGCGTTTCTGCACGTGAAGATGGACGTCGTGTCGTCTTCATCTCGACGTCAATCGTTGGATGTCGAGCAGCGACAGGTGCACTCTGAGCAGCTGGTTATGCCTACGGCGGCTGCTGGGCAGCCGCTCACGCTTAACCCTGGAAGCAGTGGCTGCATCGAGATCGCGCCAGCAACTGGACACGCTGCGAGTGTCGAAGCTGCCTCGCTACAGCCGACGACGTCCACCGCGGCGGCGACTTCGCTATCGAGAGGACTAAACCCGGCGGCCCCAGTGTGGGAACCGACAACAGCCGGTCTTCTGAGTCAGAGGTGCAAGAACGTTGGCTTTGGCTGCAACAAGATACTTCTAGAAAGATGAAAACATCATGATAGATTGATCTTAATCATGGATGTTGTGGTGCAGACGGTGATCAAATCAATCAGCATATCTGCCTCGACAAACGGTTCTACCTAGGTCGTCGTCTACGTCTTCTTTTGGTCGGGTGGAAGAGTTCGCAAGCGTGATCATGGGACGCGAGCAGGAGCCGTCCGCCTCTGTGAAAGATGCTGTGAAACAACGAGATACTGAGCTTACCGACGGCTCTACAAGGAAGGAAGTCGCGGCTCGCCCTTTGCTGGAGGAGACGGCGTCCTCTTCTTCGAGTATCACAGACGAAGCCAAAGATAGTCAGGCGGCTCCTGGGACGTCGGCCGCGGCTGCGCGCACAGACGAAGAAATCAGGCGGCACATCATGGCGAATTTGTTGGGAGGCGGAGCGAGGCGGAACAATTCTGCAGCGACATCAAGTGCTCCACCTCCTACGGCGTCGTCGGCTGGTGGCACTTCATCTTCGTCGAGTGCCGGCTTAGTAACAGCGACGCCCGCTGCCGGCGCGCCGGCGGCACCAGCGACTTCTAATGCAACGCAGGAAGTAGAATTCGCTGCGCAGCCACAGCTGCACCAGAGCGGATCATCGGAGCAGAATGCTGCGTATTTTCAACAGCACCACCAGGCTGCGCACGTCGAGCATCAGCACAGTCTGGAGTTTCAGTCGCAGCAGCAGCATTACAACTACCAGATGCAGCAGCAGCACTTCCAGCACCTGCAGCACCAGCACCAACAAAGCCATCAGAACACCCTCCGTCAGCAGCAGCAGGACCAGCAACAGCACCACCATTACAACAGCGTCGCCGGCACCTCCGCGACAACTTCTATGAACGTGAACAATGCTAATGCTTCTCGGCCAGCTTTAACAGCAAATAAACAGCAACAGCACTGTGTGGAGGACATCCGCAAGAAGGGCGCGGAGTATGAGACCGAGGTTCACTTCCAGAAGTGCTACAACGTGATGGCGGAGATTTGGGACTTCTTTTGCGACATGCTGCCGGAGGACCCGGGGTTCAAGTTTCTCGACCTCGGCTGTGCTCCCGGCGGGTTCGCGTCGTTCCTCCTCGAGGATCCCCGCTGCCTCGCCGGCTGCGGCGTCACGCTGGCGAACTCCTCCGGCGGCTACCCCATCCGGCTGCGGCAGCCGAACTTCTTCATGCAGATCCGCGACCTGTTCGACCTGAGCACCGCGGACCTGCTTTGCCGGGGGCTGGTCCACGTGTGCATCTGCGATGCGCAGTACCTTCGGGACTCCACCTCCTGGGACAAGAAGTACCGCGGCATCCGCTGCCGCAGCAAGCAGCACGGCGTGTGGAGCCTGCTCGTGAAGCAGTTCTCGCTCGGCTTCCACAAGCTGCAGCAGAACGGGATTTTGATTTTCCGCTTCGGCTGGAAGGACAACCCGGGGGACGTGCAGACCATCTGGTACAAACGCGTCTCGGTCCGGTTGTTCACCTTGATTCACTTGTTGTTCGCGAAGGTGAAGGAGATCAAGTCCGACTACTACAACATCCTGGACGGCAGCTTCTACGTGTGCGCCGCGGGCTTCGACCGCGAGAAGTACGAAAAGATCAACGTGCACGGAATCCTGGTGGACCAGTTTTTCGACCTCACCACGTCGCGCTACGACGAAGCCAGCGAGCACGAGGTGCTGGAAGCGGCGGACGCGTTCCGAACGCGGGAGGTAGACGGGAAAATCAACGACATGCTGGAGCGCGTGGAAAAACTGCGCCTGGTGCACGAGCAAAGCTCGCAAAGAAGACACGAGCTGCTGCAGGAGGACGAAAGCGAAAGCCTCCAGTGCGGAAAGTGTTTCGGCTTCATCAAACCGGTGCCGCAAGGCCTGTCGTTGTCGGGCGGCGGGGGGAAAGGAGGCGAAGTAGTGGACAACGTCGGCGAAGCAGACGCTCACGGCGAGCAGAAGCCGGTTTCATGTGCTTCGAGAGGACCCAACAACGTTCGGACGAACACGAACGCGAGTTCCACAGCGATGAAAGCCGGGCCCGAGCAAGACATTTTCTTGAAGGCACGGGAACTGAAAGAATTGCTTTCCACGTACGCTCGGGTCGTGGACGTCGCCATTGTGGGGGACTGCGGCATCGTCCGGTTTTCGAGCCGGAAAATGGCGGAAAGCACGGTTGCTGAGTTTAACGCAAAAAAGACATTCGGCGACGGCGTTCGCGTCTGGACGACAACCTTTGCGATTTCGGCTTCGACGTCCGCGTCTACGACGAAGGGGGCGAAGATAACGAGTACAGCCACTGCTTCTGCGGCAGCAGCGGAGCAGGAGCATGATGCTGAAAATCGGGTTTCCGGTAGACGAGCGACGGCCTCCAGCTCGGAGTCCAAGACGAGCTCGCTGGATGGGCTCGATGACGAAGGAGGTGGACAAGGTGATGACCACAAGAAAATTGAAGATGCAGCAGGAATGCCGCGGGAAGCCGATGAAAAGGAGGACACATCAAGGGTCGTGGAAACCGAAAATAAAGAAGTCGCGAAGGCCGGATTCAAAGGACTTCCGGACGAGTTTCAGACTTACTTGCAGAAAGTAGAGGAGCGGGAGCTTGCTTTGAAGGCGCGCGAGACTAGCAAGGGTCGTGCCCCCGGAAAGGGTGGTAACCGCTACGGAGAAGCAGAACACAGTTGCAGTTCGGCGGGTCCAAGCAGAAGGAACTCCAAGGAGGACATCGTAGCAGGGGGGTCGAGTGCCTCCGGGTTCGCCTGTGCGGGAAAATCGAACTCGTTTTCAGCCGCTGTTGCATCGGAGGACCAAACAAGAGGAAAGGGTGCTCTCGTAACTTCGTTTCCGTCTTCCTCTTCGTCGAAAAGCAAGAGCTACGGCAAGGGCTCGTCGGAGCAGATGCAGCAGATGCACCTGGGTAAGCACGGAGCGAAGGGGGTATCGGGTAAGAGCACCTCGCTGCTCCTGCCCTCATCGTCTGGTGTATTGTCCTCCATTGCGGGGAAGGATGCGGCGCTTACTGGTTTTGGCGGCAAGGGGGGCAGCAAAACCGGTAAAGACTGCTCGAAACAAGGGAACCTGTTGTTCGGCGTGAAAGGAAGTGCCGCAGCCGCCAAGGGAACCCCCGTTGCGAACGGAAAAGCTGCAGGTTCGGCAGCGTCTGTCGCTCTCGCTTCTACGCTGGGTTCTCATTCTCAGCAGCATGAGATCCCGCAGCCCGCTAAGTGCATCAATATCGAGAGGAGCCGTATTCGATTCATGGACCACAAAAAGGAGCAGAAGCCGCCAGATGCGCTTGCGAACAAGGAAGCCGAAAGTGGAACGAAGGATGCACCACCGGTTGTATCAAAGTCCACCACGTCGAACAAAGAAGCCACAGCATCAAGCATGGAACAAGATGAAGCTCAGGCGGGCTTCAGCACTACAACAGAGACCCCGGCGCCGGCGCCACGCGACTCTGACGCAGGGAGCGACACGAAGAGCAAGCTTGTTAGCGAAAGTCTTGCATCGTCCGGAGGGCCGTTGAGGACGAAGGCGAGTGGAACGCTCGCAGCTGAAAAATCTGAATACGGGGAGATTCGTGAAGAAACTGCTGAAGGAAGTGCTGAATCCCGTGAGCAACTCACGCGGGGCGGCGGTGCTGAAGCAGGCGTCAAAGATAGCACCGCGTCGCTTGACAAGGGAAGCGCCACCGCCGACCAGGGGGGCACGGCGGTCGTAGAGCATATGCGCACTTCGACTCTGGAGGAACTTCGTGCTGCTGGCCGCCGCGAAGTGAATGTCGTCGAGGAGAAGGAGGACGCAGGAGAGGTTCTCTTGGTCGGGCCTGATGATGAAACTGTAGAGGGTGGAGGAGCAGAAAACGAAAACATCGAGAGCGCAACTTCTGCGGATCAAGAAGATCGTGACGACGGGGTAGTGACGTTGGGTGTGCCCCCGACCATCTGTCCTGGAGCTAATCGTGACGCTGACGACGTGCCGTCCTCTAGTACCGCCGTCGAGGGTGACCCTGACGCTGACGCTGAAGAAAAACTGCGAGTCGCTGGCGGTGGTGGTGGAGCTGCTGTGGAAGCTTCAGTAGAACCAGCTGCAGCTGGTGCAAACGGCAACGAAAATGCGGACGAAGCAGCTGGAAACGCAGATGCGTCTGCAGCCGGCGCCGGCGATAATCAAAGTGAGAAGTTAGCTGGGCAGGAAACGACGGTCGTTGGTCACAAGGGCGGTAAGCGTAAAGCACCCACGAAGGAAAGTTTTTTCGCCACCAATCCCGATGGGTCCGTCACTTATGTCGCGCGCCATCAGGAGGCCAGTTCCTGCAGCAGGGGAGCCGACGTTGCTCCCGCAGCAACTGGGAAGGGCGGCAAAATCAAGGCGCCACCAGCGCCGGGTTGTACCGCTGTTGGCGGTCGTCCGCTCCAAGCGCAAGAGTCAGCTGCGGCTGCGCCTGCTCGTCCTGGCTACACCCACACGCTGGATCCGGACTGGTGGAATATTTCTTCTTCGATCTCGTGTGCCGCCCCTGCCCAGAACCAAATGCAGCAGCGGGCAAACACCTCGTACTACGACTGTACGACCACGATTCAGCAGTACCAAGACTTGGCTAACATGTATGCCGGTGCGAGCGAGTTTGGCTTTGCAATGCCGGCGAATTACTTCGCGCCGCCGCCGGCGCCGCTGCCCACGCTCCTGAATAATGCCAAGGACAGCAGCTGCAGCACGTCCGCGGCGCGCGGCACGGGCGCGCAGCAAACAGCAGCAGGCGACGCCAAAATGCTGAGCCACAGCAGCCGCTCGTTCAGCGCCGGATCTTCTGCGGGAGCGCCGGTCGCGACCGCCCCCACTGCCTACGGGAACGGGGAACCGCCTCCCCCCCGCCCCACCACCTACGCAGAGGTGGTCGCCCAGCATCGGATCAAGTACAACGGCGGCTACAACTACCGTCCCCCCTCCGCCGAGCGCGGGGCGGACGCCTCCGACTGCGAGTATGTGGGCAGCTGCCTCCTCGCCGCGGCCATCACGGCCGGCAGCGCCTTGTCGGAGGATGTCGCGCAGCAGGTGGAGTACATGGAGAAGCAGAAGGACATCCTGCGCGGCAATCGGCACGTGCTGCGGGAAATTGCGGAGTTCGAGTACGATTGGTCGGAGCTGGGCTTCGCCTCCTTCTACGACGACATCTGTGGGTCGGGACGGGTGCACAGAAAGCTCTGGGGCGAGCTGTACGAGAACGACCACGTTTTTTGCTTCGTGAACGAAGCGAAGCGGGAACTGCAGAAGCAGAAGCGGAAAAAGAAACCGCTGGCGGTCTGCTCAGGAGCCGAAGTCGACCAAAAAGAAGAAACGCGTGGTCCTCTAGCAACAGATGAAGCTGCTGCTGCTGCTCCCAGCGGAGCGGCACTTGTTGCGGTAGTTGCGGACGAGGAAGCAGAAGCAGAAGCGATGTCCCCCGCGGAGGTGGCTGATTTCACGGACCAAAAGTCGAATGGTGTACGAGAGCCTGCTGGGGGCGCAGCGGCTAAAGCTCCCGATGCAGGTTTGGATGAGGACGACGAAAAGGAGCAAGCGGCCGGACCTTCTGCTCGAAGCGAAGGCACAGAGGAAGGGGCACCAACTGGTGATCAGGTTGCTTCTGCGGTGCCGGAGGAGGTGAAGGACGAGCAAGCCGAGGCTCCAGGTTTGACAAAGGAGAGCGCCGAAGAAGTTTGCGAAGTGCGCGGCTCTCCCGGCGACGAGAAGATGGTAGCCGAGACGACTCCCACTCTGGATGGCTCGAAACGTGTTCCCCCGCGAGTGCCAACCCCACCGCCGGGGTTGGAGCCCGATCTCGAGCTGTTCGGCGACGGCGACGCTGCGGGGGGACAGGACGAGGATGATCCAACGCCTGAGGGCACCGGCAAAAATCCGCTGCACCTTGTCATCAACCGCAAAGTGGATCCAGAGTCGTACGACCGTTTCATGCTCCGCCTCATGAAGGCCGCCCCGAAGAAGACGCGCGACGCGATGCGTCACAAGATGCACTACAACCAAGGCGGATACAGCTGCTATGGAAACAGCATGATCGGAAGCGGCAGCTCCGGCGCAGCCTCATCGAAAGGCCGCAACGGGGAACAACATCAGCTTCGCCAGAGTTGGTCGTCTACGTCGCTGTATCACGATTACAAAAACACCCCGTACAGCGCTGGTGCTGGTGGGGGTGCTGCTGGGGGCCATGGAGGTGCTGGTGGGAAAAGTGGGGGCGGAAAGGTCTCTACCGGGTATAATCTTCACGGGGGGTTGTACAACAGCAACGGTGGCTCCGCCTACTCCGGGTACCATGGAAACTCGTCCGACGCCTACAACATGCAGGGCGAAACGGGTTACAACGAGCCTTATGGTGCAGGAGCTGCAGGTCACTATGCTTCGTATCATGGAGGAGCTACTGCCCGCGGCGGGAAGAACGTCGCTGGATACAATGGCTACAGCTACAGCGGCGGCGGTGCAAGTCATCATACAGCTTCGTACGACAACCAATATGCTGCCGGCAGCTACGGTGGTGAGAACTGCTGGCAACACCCCCAGCAACGCCAGGGACAGGGCACGGAACAACTAGACACGACGCAACATCAGCACGGGAACATGATGATGGCTTGGGGCACTGGCGCCGCGCACAGCACCGGTCCCTGGGGCAACGCGTGGAGCCCGAATACATCCTCTGCAGGAGGTGGAGCTGCCACGAATCCTACTCCAGCAGATTTGATGAACACGAGTCACGTCAGCGGGAACAATACCAGCATGAGTTTTGAAACAATGAACTACTCGTTGATGAACTTATCGACATGCTCATGGTCGGAGCACCAACACCTGCACGGTGGAGCGGGTGGGTGGCCGGAGTACAGCAATATCAGCGGAACTGCTGTTGGAAGTAGCAGCAGCGAAAATAAAGCGCCGCATCAGGGCCAGGGGGCCCCCTCCGGAGAAGCTCCAGGGAACGAAGAATCTACTGCAACACGCCCGTCCGCCGAGGATGAGGCCGCGGGCGCAGCCGGAGTGGAGGGCTTCGGGGGAATCTTGAGCCCGGCGGAGGAGGTCGTGTTCGAGGTGGTCGATGGTATCGTGGACACCGTGATGACGGAAATCGGCGCCAGGGGGGACGATTCAAATACTTCCGCCAAACAGACCATACGCATACCGAGCCTGGAGTATTCTTTCTTCCTTCAAAGAAATGAGTTGGTCGTTTCTCATATTATTTCGTTCGAGAAGATGATGTTGAAGACGGAGTAGATTTAGATCGTGTTTTCATGCAATTTAATTTTTTCGCCACTATAATGAACGAAATATCGAAATCGAAATGATGCTGCAGCTACCAAGACCAATTTTTCACAGTCCGACTATGTCTTCCGGCGAAGATCCAGATCGTGTTTGGAGTGACATCACGCAAACTTCACCGACTCACCTCCGCTCCGTCAAAGAATGCGGGGAGACTGGTGCCATGATGGCTAGTACACCAAGGCCACCGCCACCCGGGCCCCGTGGAAGTTCGATATCGAATGTCCGCAAGTACACCTCCATTGACGAATATCCGACCACCCCTGGCACCGGCACCGGCGTGCTCTCGGCGGTCAGCGACGACCTACAAAACCAGGCTGAGGATTTTGCGGAGCCGGGGGCGGTTCTTCTCCGAGCTGACTCATACAGTTGCGTGCAAGCCGTACTTTCCGACGGGCAGTCTCCGTCTGCGTTGAGCTTGAGAAAGAAAACGGAGGACGCGGAACAACTTTTCGCGCGAACAGAACCACTCGGACGGGTGCTGGAGGAAGATGCTGAGGTCGAGGGACACAAAAATAGTGCCGAAGACGCAGCTGCAGCTCCTCCTGAGGATCCTCTCGCGGGGGGAGGTGTGGGGGAAGGCACGCTAACTGCTGATCAGCCTCCCGGGGGAAGCAGCGTCGCGCTCGACGGTACTGCGGCTGCGTCCTCTTCGCAAGTCTCGAGCGGCGTTCCAAGCTCGTTGAACAACTTTGCATCGGAATGGGGAGCTCCGGATGCATTCGTGCTTGAAGAATCCGTGGGGCCACACCAGTTGTCGCTCCAGCTGAAAGCGGGTGGAGTTATGAAGGCGTCAAGTCGCCGAAACAAAGTGTCGCTGCAGATTGATGTCGATGCAACCCCGGTGCCATTCGTAACGGATGAGAGCGACCCTGCTCTCGTGCCGAAATCGGAAAGCCCAGCGGAAGAAAGTCATCGCGCGTCCCCGGCGAATGTTGGGGAGGCTCAGATTTCATCATCGTCAACCTCGGAGGTCAAGATTATCGACAAGCCGGAACAACTCTTGCATGCCGGGGGTGATGTAGTTGTGCCTGCTGATGAAAGCTTGGTCGAGAAGGCGTCGCCGGTGGACGGTTCGTCTCGAGCGGGCGCGCCTCCGACCTCAACTGCGACAAAGGAGCTAACAAACGAGGGCGACGCTGGTAGCCACGGAAATGTGAACAATGATGCAGCGCCGCCGTCTCCAGCAGCAGAGGTGAAGATCGCGGCCGACTGTACCATCCAGAAGGAGCACGGCGGCAGAACAATTGTTTCCACGGAGACGCTGGCACCAGCTCCGAGCAGTGAAGCTCTGATGCAGAAGGACACTTCTGCAGCAGGGCCAGACCCCACCCAGGGGGCGCCTTGTGCGAGCGAAAAACCGGACGCCGGCGCTAAAAGTAGCAGAGCATCGTCCGCAGAAATGAACGAGCAGGCTCGGAAGAAGCGGGCTGCTGCTGCAGCCGCCAAGCTGACGAGCATGAAAGCTCGACTAAAGGGTAGCGGGTTTGATCTCCAGTTTCCGGTTCCGAAGAAGCAACACCTGGCCCCGCCGCCAGCACCACCCGGTGCAACGCCGTCGACGTCCTCATCCACCTCAGTGCCCGAGATAAAGCCGAAGAGCCTTGTTCATGCGGCGAAGGTTGCGGAGGCAATCGCCTGGGCGAGCGACAGCGCCGCTCAAGTAAGGGAAGGTGCAGGTCGTCTCGGTTCTGAGGAGGTTCGCTCTACTCCGTCACTCTCGCTGAACACAGATGAATCGCAGTCTCCCTGCGGTGAGACAAAAACAGCGTCGGGTCGTAGCGCCACCAGGTTTCCGCACAGCGCAAAAATCGCGACAGAGGTCACGAGGCAGCGGGTCGAGGAATCTTTACTGAACCAGTCCCAGATGAGCTTGAGCATGCTCGATCACTCTTTCGCGAGTACAGGCTGTACTACTTCGGGGTCGTCTCATCTCTCTACAGCGGCACATCTTCATGCACCCTTTCCAGCTCCCGGCGGTGCGTCTTCTACTTCTACTTCGCCCGGGGACGAACAGGAGCGGTCCCTCCATACAACCGCAACGCCCGCCGATGGGGAGCGTGAGCGTGAGGCGCGGGAACTGCAGTTCGCATGTCTGGAAGTGTGTTCCCGTTTGCTGGAGCGTCCGGAGAGCTTGTTTCAACTGATCACAGAGGCCACGGGGAAAATGGACCGCGAGGGGGGCGTGGAGCACGGGGTGCACTGGGCGAGTTTGGGCAGTCTCGCAGCGGCTACGGGAAACGGCGATCAGGTCACGATCGAGGAACTGTTCAACCCGTTGGATGAGTGGGAAGAATTGGACGAAGAAGAAGACGAAAGCGACGCGGGAAGCGAAGACGTTGAGGAGGAGTGCGGGACAATGCCAAGAAATTCCAAGGGCGGTTTCTCCGGCAGAAACTCCACCGCAGTTGATTTCGCTTCTGTATCAGCAGCACTGGCAAGCGGGAGGAAAACCGCGGACGCTCTAAGGGAGCAGGAACGCGCACGGAAGAAACAAACGAAGATGAACGCTAAGGATGCTGCCACTACTACAACTCAGCAATTAGATGTGGTTATGGACATGGAGCATGTTCTTTCGGCAGCTGGGGATGCGCCCGGAGCCGATGAAGCCAATCAAAAGGATCGCGACCATAATAATTACGATCTCCAAGAGCAAGACCAAGAGCAGGTGCAGCAGGTGGTCGTCGAGGAAGTGCGAGCTGCGAATACGGACGCTGCAGCTTCGTGGATTCCGGCCAGCAAAATCAAGCCGCGCGACACACCAGCCTCCGCAGTACGGGTCGACGGTGCTACGCAGACGAAGGCAACGAAGCTGAAGAGTCGCGAGACCCAGACCCGGCAATCCAACCTGCACAGCCTCCCGCCGATGGCGAAGCTGGAGGACAATGCAAAGAATTTCTGGTACCGCAAGGGGGTAGATGACTTCGGGCGTGCGTTCCAGGAGGTGGTGCAGGGAAAGTTGGAGGCCCTGCAGAAAGTTCGGACCGCCTCGCAGGCTCATGGACAGGTTAACTTCGCGGCGCAGAAGATCCTTCGCCAAGCGGGACTGGGCCACGTCTTGAGCGGGCCCGCGTGGGGCCGAGGCGGGGGCTTCTACGGGGGAGCAGGGGGGTTCGGGATGGCCCAGATTCACGCTACGGTGCAGCCGCGCGCTGGGCCGATGGGCGGTGGCGCAGTCGGGGGAGGTGGTCAGCAATATTATCGAGGCGGACCACCACCAGCACCCCCGCGAGGATCTCCAGGTCCAACGACGCCGAGCTTCCCACATGCCAAAATAAATGCGCCGTCCTCGTGTCAGGAGTCAGTTCCGGTTGTGGAGCGCGACAGGAACAAATCAATCCTCCAGAGCCCGAGGAACTCGGCGACTGGCCCTGCCTCGACCGCGGAGTCGATGTCCTCTGTTGTACAGGAGCCTCGTTCAGCCAATGAGCCGGAGGCGGTACCGGTACCGCGACAGGAACCTAGTAGCCGCGACAACGAGAACGATGGTGACGCAGACGCTGGGACACAGCAGGTGCGGAACGAAGTAATCATTTCGGAACACGATGACAAAGTTGTCAACGATGAAAAGGGTAAAGTTGGCGAGGGCCGCGAAGATGCCGAGGCTGACGACCAAGAGCACGGGACGCCATTGCAAAGTGATGACTGCGGCGCCTGTGAGCAAGAGCAAGTAGAGCACCCTAGAGCGGAAGAACAACCTCCCACAGAAGTAGAGGACACTCAAAGTTGTAGCGCCGAACATACAGCCACAGATCTCGAAGATGACGGCGCCGAACAAAGCGACAACCGCCCCCAGCAGACGAAGAGGGAGTCCATGGCTTCAGCCTCTGCCGGGCACCAGCAATATGGGGCCCACTCGGGGGGCGGTTACAATTACAACGGCTACGGCAGCCACGGGGGCGGCTGGGGAGCACCTCCCACAGGAGCAGGCATGATGCATCCAATGCACCTCAACGCGGGTGGTCCGTGGGGTCCCTATCCGAACGCCGGTGGCTACAGCTACGGTGGATACAAGGGTGGAGGCTGGGGAGGTGGTGGGAAAGGAGGCTACAACTACAGCTTCAACGGAGGTTATCATCATGGTATGGGGGCCGGAGGCTACTGGCCGCCGCATTCTGGGCCGCACGGCTGGGGCGGACCGCAGTGGGGGCAACATCCGAGCGGGGCATACGGAGTCGGGTATCATGACAACTACGGATACAAATACCCCGGCGGAGAAAAAGGCGTAGATGCCCAACCGCCCCCGCCACCTGATCGTCCGGGCGGATCACCTTCATCGAAAACATCGGACGCCGCCGGAGATGCTCTTGCTTCATCGAACTCAGAAGTGCCGCCGCCCCCGCAAGAAGACGGTGCCGCGGAGTCCGCGCGGAGGGCTGGGGAGGGCGAGGGCCAGACTGTCGCGAATCTGGAAACCGAAACCGAAACGACACCAGATGAAACCGGAAACTCGTCGCGAGCCGACAACGGCGAATCTGATCATGGCCACGCGACGCAGCGGGACGCCGCAGCGCACGGCGAAAGAAATTGTTCGCAGTCGAACTGCTTGGTGCAGGTGGAGCACCAGAAAGAAGAGCACCCACAACCAGAGACGTCGCGCACGCCACAAGCAGCAAAGCACCTCCGACGACCGGAAGTAGAGGTGCAGCCCTCGGCAAACTCGTTCCTGAGTTTTACGCCGAGGTCTACGACCTCCTCGTCCAGCGGATCATCTTCTCACAGCTCAGGATCTGCTTTGGGCAGCTCTTCAGGCTGCTCCAGCTCCGTTAGCGGCTCCACCTCGAGCAGCTGTTCTTCTTCTTGCGAAAGCAGCCCGGATCTTTCGCTCTCATCCAGCCCGGGGGTGCTGTCGCTCTCGAGCAGCCCGGATCTTTCCTCGCTCTCGCGCATCTCTGACGCAGCGTGTTCGCCGCCGTACGCTGGTCGCCGCGGTGGCAAAAAGGCAAGCGAGGAGGGCATGGCGGAGGAAGCGAACGAATTCGTATCGTCGAGAACTCTTGACCTCAATAGGATCAGGAGCGCGACCCCTCCAAGGATCACACCGACGAGTCCGGATCTGGGGGCCGTTGAGTCGGTGGACGTCGGCCACCGCCCGGCAGAGACGACGACAAGAGTTGAAGTTCTTTTCGGGGAGGCGTCATCAATAAACGCGAGGAAGCACGATAGAGAAGTGGTGACGGAAAAAGAACAGCACGGTGGCATGGTGCAGCCAGAGCTCATCGAGCTGCCGCGACAGACCGGGCGATCCGCTCAGGGTGCGTCGTTGTCCTGCGCTGAAGGAGGGATCGCGGCGGCCCCGCCATCGCGGACGGCGGCGTCGTCCTCGCGTTTGCGATCGGCCGACGAAACCAAGTCCAAAGACCGCGCGGATCCAATCAGCACGAAAAGTACGATCAAGAAGCAGAAATCAAAAGCAGCGAAGAACAGTTGGATACATCAGTCAACCAATAACCAGGATGCAGCCACGCCCACCGACGCATCTTCGTGGGCAGCCAAACCGAACATGTTGTCGGCGCTATTTGAGGATACTTCAAACTCGGTGGACCACTTGCTCGACAACGACGTCGCAGGAGGAGACACTGATACAACCTCCACCTCCGTCGAAGGAGTTCCATCTTCCTGTCCACCAAGCTGCAAGAGCGTTGCTGGTTTCGCAACGTTTCGTCGGAGGCGAACAAGGGGGCTTAGTCTCGGCACCATTGACGAAGAACAAGAAGGCGCTTCGGACGTAGATGAAATTTCTGCTGCAGCGTCAGAAAATGCGAGTTCTACGTTGGAGTGCTACGCTGGTGCTTTGGGAACGGGGAACGCACACGAGGGAGAAGGCACAAAGGTAGCGACAAGAACAGACAGCGCGAGCTCCGGAAGCGCAGCGGAGGAGGAACTCTTGAAAGACTTTCGACCAAAGAGTTTGATGAATTCCGTCTACAAAGATACTGTTCTGCATCGTCCGGAGACCAAAGCGATGCGCAACACGAGGTTGTCAATGAATCCTAACAGCAGGAGCAGCAATAGCAAAGCATCGAATCCACCCAGCGCCGCGGACGGTGGCGCTAGTATGGAGCTGTCCGACAACGGCATCGTCGAAGAGGGAGCGGCCAACGCTGATGAGGCGGGGTGCACGGATCGTAAAAACAAAAGCCAAAACCGCGAGCAGGCCGTTTCTTTGGGACAACACGATGACGTCGGGTTGGGATATTACGGCAAGGGTGCGGCTGGATGCAACCAGTATGACTTCAACTGGGGGAAGGGGGTTGGTTTCGATGGTGTGGCTGCGCATCAGTACGGGACCATGTACTACAACTTCGATGGGTCGTCATACCATGGCTATCATGGCGGCTGCAAAGATGGCTATTATCCGCAATTTCATAATCATAACAAGCATGTGGGGTCCAAATTTGGCGGCTACGGAGGGATGAAGGCGTCGGGTTATAACATGAAGGGCGGCGGAGGCTTCGGAGGCGCAGTTGGGTACTACGGGCACGGGTCCTGGGGGGGTAAACGAAATCCGAAAGGCTCCGCGTCGTGGGAAGCGGACGTCCCCCCAGGACCGTCGCGGCGAGGCTACGGGAAGATGGAAGGAGGACCAGCAGCAGGGAGCGACGAGAATCACGACGATGTTGGTGATGGTGAAGAAGTGGCTTCGGCAGCCGCGGGACGCAGCTCGAGCACGGACGGCGCGACCCCGGACAAGCTTCCTGATATCGCGGTGCCAGCAAGAAGTTCATCTCCACCTGGTGCGACTGGGGGGTCGTAGGTGGATGTACGATCATCGGCGATGGAGATAGGTTTGCTGGGAGGTAAAGGCACTTCCCCTTCTCGTGAAGATGGTAAGTACTCAATTAATTTCGTTCGACGATGAAGCTCCACCTGAAAGCGCTGGCGCTCGCAGCAGCGCCAATGTAGTGACCTGACTGGACATCAGCATCAACATGATGATCACGAGCACGACGGTCGATTTAGTGATTTTTGTTTCTGCATGTAGACACGCGCCTGAAACTGAATAGAACTTATTCAGAAGAAGTCGGACAGTTGTGCATATTGCGAATACGATGCGGCGCGGGATGCAGGTGACAGGCCACATGAAGACGATACTGATTGCCTTTCCCAACTCACGGTGTCGTGTCCATTAACCTGCGAATGTTGTCACCTCATCGATTACTGATCTGACTTCTGGTACGACCACCTTCAGCACCGTTTTACCGAGCGACTCTCGCCGATTGATAGAAGACGCAAGCAGAAGCAAAAAGGTAATGTGCGTTTGTTAGGACGAACGGTACAGCAGGCAGCAGCAGCTGCGCATGAAACCATGACATGCAGCGAAATGCATCTTCAGCCACACTTTTGCCAGAACCAAAGAAATGAAACGGCCTGCTCCGTTTCTCTGTGATCTCTACTTGGTGCCATTGTTCTATTCTGCGGGACGGCCTGCAGTACTTACACCATGACGACGCCTCGTCCTGTTAATAAAGATAAGTATATTTTTTCGTGGGGCCGTGATCATCATCGGTTTTCGTGAAAGAATTAATTGGTCGGTCAGAATCAGAATCAGTATTTCCTGCAACCAGCATTTTCTGACCGATCATATTCGTAGTTGCTCTCTGCTGGTGATTTTTCTAATGGAGGCTCTGTGTTGTGCTATATGCAGCGTGTAAACATGGTCTCTTGGTTGACTTTAAGCAGTTTTCTGCGAAGAGTCGATATCATTGTTTCTATTAGGCATGTTTCATCATGAAGCTCATGGTCATGGTCGTGCTCGCAATTCTAGTTGTACCCGGGGCCGGGGCCAGGCGCAGGCCACGAAGGAATTACTGATATTTAAAGATAAGTAAAATTTAAGATGAACCTCACCGCCTAAAAATAAAATGTTGATCCGAGCGCAAAACTGCCTACGTCTCATACCGAGGCCGCAGCAGGCATATTTATTGTGTTGCAGATTTTGATTACGGCTATTAATACAGAAACAGAACAGGAACGCAGCGCCTCGCGCCCACCCGTTGATATGAGCCGCATCCCGAGCACGATTTTGAATCCACTCTTCTCGTCCTCTCCACCATTTGTACCGCCTGCTACAGGGGCAGAGGCTGCTGGTCAGTTATGTGGCTGTGCTTCGTCAGAAGTAAACACAGATGACAGAGCCACTTCTGGTCCCGCTGGTGCCTTTATGTCCGGTAGAGAACCACTACCGCAATCATCACGTGTTCATACACAGTCGAATTTTAAGGCTTTTCGCAAGAATGTGCCGCTCCACGATCGCTGTGGGCGCGACGATGCCATCGATAAAAGGAGTGCTGCGCGCTGCCCCGGCGTTTGTTGCAACATCAAGGCGCCTGCGAATGTTCTCAGCCGAAAAACCACGGTGGTTCACGTGTGTGGGGCTTCAGGCGCAGGAAAGAGCACGCGCATGAAGGTGCTGGTTGACTTTCTCGATTCCCTCACCGTTCGACGCCCAGAGTCAGATGCAGATTTCTGGGAGTCAGTGACGTCGGTTTCAAGGACGGAAATAACGATACCAGCAGTTTTCGCTACGGCTACCGAGCAGTGCACGGCCGCAAGAACTACCGCGCCACGAAGAAACGAACTGCAAGAGAGCAAGCGCACGAAGAAAAATAGTGCCAACGACGTCAAAAAAGCCGCCCACTCGGTCAAGACTCCGCGTAGGACGGTAAAAACGGGGCCCCCGCCGAGAGCGCTCCCGACTACTGAGAAGAGCAAGCGAAGCATCACAGCTCCCAGCCTTACGCCTCCAAAGTCGCCCCAACAAGAAACGAAGCCGTTTTACGCCAACACGTACCTGCTCACGTTCAGAGGAGGGAATGGTGCTGCGAGCTCGTCCTCGAATCTGAATTCTATCAAGCTTGGAATCATCGGGCGAAAGCGGATGAATGTGAGGCAGGTGGAAACTTGGGTAAGTTTTGACGCGGTGCCCGGGCGAAGGAACCAGGTGCACTACATTCGGCATTTGGTGCACCACGAGAGGTGCGATATCGTCCTCTACGAAGGAATGTTTGGCTGCCTCTCGTTCGCGGGCTGGGGACCGGAAGCGCTGCAGAAGAACTTGATGAACTTGGAGGAGAGCCCGTCGAAGCTGATGAAGGTGGATCGTCCTCTGCGGTTGCGGTACGTGCTGAGCTGGTTCGACAAAGCAGAAGACCAGGAGAAACGAAGGAACGAGCGAACCGGGAACGACACGAAGAACGCGAGTTCGGGCCTCATCTGGAAGCAAAATGAAGACTCGAAAAAGTTCGCGGAGAAACTGAAAAAAATGCAGCAAGGAGTAGATGTCGTACAGAAAACGGATGGTTCCGAACCACCACCACTACCACGACTTCTAGCAGATGATGACACGCTCATGCCAGCCCCGCTACAATTCGATCTTGTCGTCATGGACCCGTTGAAAGACGGGCGAGACTTTCTCATCGACTACGTCTCCAGCATGTTATTCGAGAAGTAAATTTAGTTGAGACTTGCGAATGCAAGAAATCAATAAACGAGATGAAAGCTGCCCCCGTGCAGATCCATGTGCATTCCCCCGCGTAAGAAGATTGACAGCACAGAGACAATCGCAAAGACCTTTTTTGGTGTTCTATTAGCGTGAAGATCGATATTTACGACTTCGAGATGGAGAAGAAGGAGGCATGCAATAGCAATTGCCGTGGAAGATCGGTCGACGTTCGCGAATCAGAAAATGCAGAAGATAAAGCATGTACGTCGCGGTCGCCGCGATATTCACCTCATGAGAGGAGGACGCATCCCACAAGAGTCGACAAATGAAGCTCGAGACGCCTTTTGTATGAATATACTTCTCCAGCAACAGAAGTAGAACAGCAACTGCTGTGTTCATCTACCAGCCGCTATATCTATGAGAGCATACTACATAGACATCAGCATAAAGTCGTACATTGATTCAGTCATTCGTTTTCATCATCGTCTGTAGCTGTAGCAGCTACCACAGGACAGCGAGGATAGGGTCATCGGAACATCGGACGACAGCTGGTCCAGTACCCAGTACTACTAGGTAGTGGAACATACAGAGGATGTTCGACGCGGCGGCCGACAAGCAGAAGCGCGCCGCGGAGCAGCGTCGGCGCGACGCCAAGCGACGGCTCCTGGAGCAGCAGAAGAAGGCGGAACAGTCCGACGCCCTCCAGGCCGCGAAAGACTTCCGCGAGGAGCAGCGGCTGCAGGAAATTCGGAAGCTGGAGGAGGAACGCCTCCGCATCTTCAGCGAATCGAACGGTGTGGACATAGCGCGGAGAAAGCTAAAAGTGGTCCCGGACAGCCGCACGGACGACAAGCTGACCCTGCCGCCCTCGGTACTGGAGGAACTCGTGCGGCATAACGTGTTCCAGAACATTACCGAAAACAAGCAGGCGGTCGTGTTCGAGGTGGTTTCCAGCACGACGTCGACGTCGAGCAGCGCCGGCGACGCAGTAACGCACTGCGGGGTCGCGGATTTCACGGCGAATGAGGGCGAGGTGTGGTTCGGGCCGAAGGTGTTGTTTTCGCTACTCAGCAAGAACAGCACGAACAGCAACAGCGGGGGAACAATAAAGAGTGAGGGATCTTCTCAATCTCCTTCTAGTGCTTCGTCGATGCCGTTTGTCGACCTGCGTTTCCGGGTGCTGCCGCGGCACGAGCGCTGCCGGTGCACGTTTCAGCCCAAGGGCGCGGGATTCTTCGACGCGAGCACGTCGTCGGACGTGGTGAACATGGATCTGCGGGCGCTTTTGGAGGCCCAGCTGCAGTTCCACACCTGTTTGACCGAGGGCGACGTGATCCCGTTGCGACACGACGGCAAGACGTTCTACCTGCAGGCAAAGCTGCTGGAACCGGACGAGGCGTTCCTGCTGCGGGACTGCGAGATGGAAATTGAGGTGATGCCCTCGGAGCAGGTGGAATTCGAGCGGAAGCTGGAGGCGCGAAAAATGGAGCGAAAACGAAGGGCGGAGGAAGAATTGCAGAAGGAGGTGGAACGGCGGGAAAAATGGGTGGCAGAGGACGTCCCCTCAAGTAGTGGTGCTGGGGCCGCGGGGGCGGCGTCCTCCTCCGCGGCCTCGTCGCAGCAGATGCTGACGGAAGTTCAAGTGCGGCTGCCGACGGGGAAATCGGTGACGCGGAAGGTGGTGGCCGAGAGCACGAAACTGAAGGAGGTTTTCACCTGGTTGAACAACCTCCCAGAAACGCTCGAGTTCACGTACCGCAAGCCGGTTTTTCACCTCGTGCAGTCGTGGCCGGGCCATTCCCAGACCTTCGAGTACGGGCGACAGGGAGAGGAGTCGCTGGCTGCGTTAGGCTTGAAGGGGAGACGCGAGCAATTGTTTTTCAAAGCGGGCGGAGGTGGAGGTGGAGCTGGGGAGCAGGAGAAAGAGGAGGTGGAAAAATCGCCGCACAGTTCGCCGGCATCGCGCATCGGCTCAAAAGATCGCTCGATTTCGATGGAGGTGGACCAACCCGAGCTGCCGCGGCTACCGTCCGATTGGAAAGCCGCGGGCGACGTAGCCTTTGCGCGGATCGACCACGAGGGGAACGCTACCATGGCGGATGCGATCGCAGGAGCAGGAGGAGCAGCAAACGGCGGGGGTCCGATGCGTAGTGCTGGAGGCAATTATGACGGTGATGAAGATCAAGCCGCCAACAACGCCGCCAGCGAGGAAAGCAAAATGAAGTCGGTGGACATTTTTCACCTACTTCGCACCAGTCCTGGGCAGCATACGCCGCAGGAGGACGCGACGTACGCACAAAAGTGGGGAAAAGAGCTCGCGCAGTTGATGGAACTGGGATTTGGACCAGAAGTGTGGATCACGCAGTGTATCCCGTTTCTGAAAAAGTGGAACGGCCTGATGCCTCGGGTCGTAAACTCGCTCATGCTGGGAGAAACGCCGCCAGGAGCCGCTGCGGGTGGTGGGGTGGAGCAGCCGTCAGCATGATGAACAAAATGACAAAAAAGTTGACTGCCGACCTTCCAAGATGAATTTTTTGTTGATAGAGATATCTCGATTTTCAAGTGGCTATTTGGGTCGGTTCCTTTTATTGCTCAGCGACACCTATACCTAACGACGGCCAACGATGTGGTGACCTGACTCAGCGATTCAGTGAGAGAGTCAGCCAGCCGAAAAACCGAGCATCTTCACTGCCAAAGACAACGCTCACTCCTCGGATCCAGGCCGCTGGAGCTAGGTCGCGAAACGTGGATGCAATGCGGACGCGACGCAGCTTCTGCGCTTGCTTCAACCAAGGTAAACTTACCATGTTCTGCTTCCTTTTTAGCCATTCCGCGCAAGCGCAGCTCAAGCAGTCGAGGAGACAGAGAGATTAGAGCCGAGCTGGACGAGTCAGCTCCGCGACAAAATGAAGATGAACTGGATGAAGATACTAAAAACCGAACTGAGCAGCGAGAGCGAGCAAGCGAGCGAGTAGAAAAACGAGCTCTGAGAAGGAGAGCAACGAACGGGCAAACCAAAGACTTGAGGCTTCAATGCAGCTTTCATCGGTGCGGACACCATACCTATTTTTATGTCTTCGTCCTCTTGTAGTTCCTTCTTTTAGAACCGACATCTTACTACACTGACTTGCTCGTCGTCGTCCTCGTGCACCTTCAAGGATGACGTGCTCGTGTGCTTGTGCCCGTGGGGCGACCGCCAAGCGGAGGCGCGCAGCAGACCAAAACGAGCTGAACAAGCAAAAAGTGGAAGAAGGAGCCGGGTTCGATGATGCGGTGAATATGCGTTGGAGTGATGTCGAGGCTATGATGCACGAAGGCGAGAACTCGGCATCAGTAGACGAGCCTGCGGCACCAGGGGCTGAACACACAGGTGGCGGCGGGGACTGCGCTGCAGATCCATCGGAAAGAAGCAGCGTCTTAAAACCGCCGGTAGACGAAGCACTCGTTGCGCGGGAGATCGAAGCGGAGATAGACAAAATAGAAGGTACAACTACTGGAGGCACGACGGCAGCGTCAGCGAGTTAATTTTCATGTGTGTTGCAGCAGCGCTAGTATGGGTACCGCTTGCGTTTGCGATAGAATCTTTCATCAATCGTCATGCAGCCAGAATGATCGGAACTCTGCAGCCCTGCTCGGGAAGCTGCGTCTCCCCGAGGGCCACGCGCTCGCTATGCAGTTTCTGCGCACGCACCGCAAGAACCGCGCTGCCCGCGAGAGGCTCCGCAACCGGCTCCCCGCGCTCGACTTTATCTCGTACGGTATCGACAAGCTCGCGGACTGCGTGGCCCTGATCTACGACGAGGACACGACGCTGACGGACGACGTGATCCACTTCACGTACGAGTACGAAAGCGTGGTGTTCGATATCCGGCTGCAGTTCCACGCGAACGGGTTTCTCAAGATCTTTGTGGACGCGGGCGTATTGCCGCTGGACTTGTTCCACGTGGCCGCCTTCGTCGCGGAGATACCGCTGCTGGCCACGTGGGCGCCCTTCCTGAAGTCGAGCGTAATCCTGCAAGAGTTCGCGGGCTACGCAGACCTCCTGTGGAAGTCGAACTGCAAGATACCACTCCCGCTGCACCCAGGCTTCGAGTGCTTCCACCAGCGCTTCTGCTACGACATGCTGAGCAAGGAGGGCCCTGCTCCGGGAGCGGAGAGCGCGATCCGTGTGACGCTGCCAGACGACATGAAGGGAATGCTGATTGCGGAATTTTCCCCGCCCGACAGCGAAAAGGGGGAGACGAACTGGCGGGGGTATCCAATTCCGGCGCTAGGCGCAGAATACAAAGGCAAGCCACCGACGAGGGTAAGAAAGTAGCCGATCACTTTCATTACTCGATCGATTGCACCAGTGATTCGTAAAGAGTGAGTGTCGTGGACGAGGTGGACCATTTTGTAAAGCTTTGGTGCGAGGAGGACGAACTACGGACACTTTTTCATTCGACAGATCAACGCCCGCATGCTTGCGCAGTCGGCCTACCCCGTTAAGCTGGAGGCTAAGGACGGCACTATCGAGGGCTTCATGATCAAGGCGGGAGTAGAAGCCGACTTCCAACTACCCCGTTGGATGGTTCCGAATGCCTTTATCCGCTCGACCGCTCGGCTAATCGTCCGGCTTTTCTACTCCCGCCTAAAGAACATGAGCAAGAACTGGGACGCCGGACCCTATCCAGAGCGGATGAGGGAGAGGCAAGAGCTTTACGACACGGTGCAAGCGAGAATCAAGGAGCACACTGTTACCATAAAAGACGAACAAAAGACAGTGCTGGAACTGGGGAGGGAGTTGACGGAAAGAAACAGGGAAAAATCGCAGGCGATGCTGGGCAAGAAAGTGAAAGAACATGCAGCGGCGGCTGCGCAAAGATTCGCCGGGGGGCGGAAAGGATCGCGAGCGAGCGCAATGAGCAGTGGAAGTGGGGGAACCTCCGGTGGGGCTGCTACGCTCGACGAGATCCTCGTTGCGGGGCTGAAAACTGTGGACAACAGCGCCACGCCAATTGAAGTGAGTGGCAAGCCAAAGCTCCAGGAAAACGCTCTTCAGGTGGAAGCCGCCCCGCATCCGCATGCGTCACCTGGTGGGTCGTCGACCAGCGGTGAAAAGTCGCGCGAGAACAAGACGAGCAGCATGCTAGCATCGACTTCCAATTCCTTCGACAGTTCCTGCGATACGGGAACGGGTGGCGGGGGCGGGGGTGCAAGCAGAACAGGTAGCAGGGGCAGCAACAGTGCAAGCGGGAGCGAGATGTCTATTCTTGCACCTCCCGTGATAGGCATAGTGACGCCGAAACAATGCGACGCCGCCTGCTCGATCGGGCCAACCGACGTTGCGCAGGAATTTACACCGTCGGAAAAGCATTTGGCTTTTCTCCTGGGATACATTGACGCGGAGGCAGAGTGCTAGGGCTAGAGTTCATCCAAAATAAACGAATACTTAAATTGTTTGAGTAGAAGGTGAAAGCTAGACGTATGAAGAGCGCCGAGGGGGGCGATGTGTAGTGGGGCGCATACAACTGGCTGCTTCATCATGCGAGCGGCACTAAGACTAAGTAATGAATAAAGGATCATGTGCGACTCACTGCAAGTCTGTACTTCATCACATCACCCGCCAGCAGCATTCTGTTCATTATGTTCGTGGGAGAGCAAACGCCTCAGCTCTTTCGAGCGGGACGAGATGCCGAGGGGACGAATTGGCTTCAGGTAAACAAATACTTAGGTTCTTCTATTCAACAACTTCTTGAACTTGAGCAGGCGGGTTTTTCTGTAACTCCAAATTTTTGCATGACTTGAAGACGTGCGGGGGTCACGATCCTGACCACTTCTATCCAATCAGATATGCTATAAAAAATAAGATTTAAACTTTGTGCCGAGTTTCTGATGATTCTACTTTCACGATCGGAGCTAGACACCCCTTTAAATTTTGATGCTGGAGGTAGTGTGAACGAACTACACTGAGACTGACGTTATTGGGGCACCGTGTAATCCATTTGATGCGTATGCGTTGGTCTCGTAGGGGCCAGTACCAATCGCGAGCAAGGCGCAGACTGCGGCGAAGCTAGTTTACGATGGCTTTGAACGAGTGCCGATGCTTCCATGAACGATGTCGGTGACGCCTCCATGAACGCCGGAGACGGTTTCCCGTGGTCTTCCACATGATAATAGACGCCCCGCAGGATTATATTGCTTTTTTTCGACTATGATCTTGAGGTGATCGGTCTCAGACGTGATGACGATGATTCCCGCAAACTAGACCTGGTAATGGTCGTAGGTAACTATTCGTCGTGGCGAGGAAGAGCAAGGATGTTTCATCTTCTGGGGCGGTCGTAGCAAGCGAGGTCGATAACGTGAAAAAGATCAACATCAACATCAATGAGATCATGACCGATGATCCCAGGCAGCTGTCGGAGTTGTTGGAAATGCGATGATCGAGCCGGATCCAGATGAAATGCACAGGCTCGTCAAGATCACGGCTAACTTCTCAGCAGCTCGCTGTCGTTGCTACTCCGTGCGAAAGACGCGAGCGCCTTTTTGTGACTAAATGTTTGGCAACAGCGATCGCGATGGTAGCTCGAACACGAGTTCTGGCAACATGCTCATGAGGACACTCATTATGGCGCGATGTAAAAAGATAGAGATACATAGGGCACTGCAGTAGAGGTGAAGCGCACTATGAGTAGCGTCTTGATTCATTTCCGTTGCTTGATCGCATAACGCAATGAATTGTTGGGACAAAATTCGGAAACTATACCGAGGAAATTTGATCGTATTGTATGACTCTATCTGCCTCTTTTCCGAGGGGGGTACGCGTAAAATACGAAGGTAGAAAGATTGCACTCTGTTGACGTCCAATGTCTTCGTGCCAGAACCGTTACAGCAGATCATACGACGCCTTCAACGGTGCCACCTCGCGTTGGTCCGATGGGTGGATAGCGCCAGCACCACCGCAAGCACAGGGCAGCAGCGTCGGCGTTTCGCGAAGATATCATGACGACCGCAGTTACTATGGCCACCATTACCCCGCCCGTCACCTACATCATCATGACACCGAGCGAAGCCGCCACGCGCAGTTCGATGGCGAACGGGCCACAGCGCGCTCCCGATCCTCCCGACGGGGACGGGGCGAGGAGCGGGCGCAAGATTCTACACGTCGCAGCAAATCACCTGCTCAATCGTTTTCGACGCAGGTGGTTCCTGTTCCGCCGAGGACTCCGAGGCAGCGAGACGGCGTAGAGGAGTCGAGTATTATCTACAATGGGGACCAACCCGAACCCAAAAAATTGGCCACGGTGGCGGCGGGTCTTTGTGTTTGTCCGAAGTCAAGCTCCTTCTCGCCGCTCGGAAAGAAGTGTGGAGATCATACTAGCAGCAGCAGCAGCCCGGACGTGGCAGAGGAAGCAGGCGGACGAGGGGGCGCTGGCAGCATCGACCCAAAGGAGGAGATCCGCACTAAATACAGTAGCCCCTTCTCGCCCAGAGCAAATGTAACGGCGCATCTGAAACTGGAGCGGGATCAATCCGCAGGAATGCCGAACGAAGCGGCAGGGGTGCCGCATTTTGCTGCTCCTCCTCGTCCCGCTCCTGTGGTGCCGCCCGTGTCTACCTCGACAAAGGTGCCACAACCCGGCGCGCCGATGTTTGCTCCACCCTTGGTTCCAACTGCGCCGAGAGCAAGACTGCCCCCCGAAGCAAGACTCGTCCAGAACTCCGATCTTCCGTATATAACAAGTGCTTCGCAGCGGCAGCCGCAGGAGCTGACTGCTTCCGGATCGGGTGCATCATTTTCCCCTCCTAGCTGCGAGCCGTTGTCGCTCTATGACCATGACGGGGCCAACTTGCCGGCGTCGACGGGTGCCTCTCAGAAACCGCCGCAGCTGGGGGCGCGACCCGCTGCGCCGCCTCAACCTCAAGTGTCGACTCGCGCCGGAGACGGGCTCGCTCCCGTTCTTCTTAACCGAGTCGAAAAGGACGGCACGGGGGGCGGTTTATGCTCCGCCGAACCAAAGATGAAGTCGGATATGTGTGCAGCGGCTCGTACCGAAAGCGGAAACTCTAGCGCTGCAGAACAAGCGGTTGATGCAGGGAATCGCGATGGTTGTCCTGGACAACAGCAGGTGGAACAAGACGAAGACAATTACTCAGCGGCCCTGGAACAGCATCAAGTAGAAACGGGAGGTAGTTCTTCGCGCCTGCGTTCACCAGAAGAGGACGAGACGAAGCTGCAACTTGACGCGACGGAGGAGGACCTGCTTCTCGAGGGGTTGATGCACGAGGGCTGCTACCTCACTTCAGACGAGATTCTGGATCAAATGGAACAAATGCCCGCGCTTCCTCCGCCTACTTCTCCGGGAAAAAAGGACGTCGAACAGGAACAAGCCGGACAGCGGGACCAGCGGCAATCTGCTGTTGACGAGAGCAAAGAGAGCGACGTCGCAGTCCCGTGGGAGATCACCTGTGAAGAGAAGCTCGCGCAGGCGAGGGCGAAACTCCGAGCGTATCATGAAAGGATGTCGAAGTCCAGGACGAAGGCCGCAGAACATGAAAGAACCGCGCGCGGCGCCGCTGCTGCCGATGATGGCGGAGATCATCCGATGCCGGAAGACGGTGCGAAGCCGGAACCGACTAGCGTAACTTCCGCTCTTGCGAACTCCCCGTCTCCACCTCCTGGAGCCGCGCTAGCTGTTCGCCCGCTTGTCAGCGGCGCTCGTGATGAGGGCGAGCCCGAGGCGGAGGCCGCTGCGCTTCCCGGCGTTGCGCAGGACCGACTGGGACACGATCAGGAGCACGAGGCTCCTGTCGCCGATGTTCAAGTTCGCGACCCGTGTCATGATCCGACAGAGCGGGGCGGCGCTGGAGGTGCCTCTCACGACGCAGCAGGAGGCGTGCCGGATCTAGATCCGAATTCCGACGAAGAGGTTGGAAACCCGTTTTTTAAGGAGTGGAACTATTGGCCGGCGACCTCAACAGAGGAGCTCGCGGAAGTATGGCGGAAGTGCCGCGCCGGAGTGCCGTTGGCATCAATGCGGGAAGCGTCGCTCCACGATCGGATATGGTTCAGCGAGCAGGCAGAGGAACTGCAGGCACGCTTGACGAAAGAGCAGGGGCCGGTGGCTGTGAAACTCGAAGCGGCTGGCATTGCGGTGCAAGAAGAAGTTACCAGCGAACATGCGGCGCAACCGTTGCAGATGAAATGCACGCGCATATCTACTGGGCAAGAGCAAGTCGCTGCATTGCTGGAGACAGGGGGCAAGGCAAAAGCTTCTGATTCGCTTCCGGACGAAGCTGGAAATGCCGGGGGCGGCTCGCCGGCAGAAAGAACCGGCGTCCGTATCGACACTCGCTCTGACGACGCGAACCATGACTCTGAGGCTGTTGACTCGGAGGGAATTGGCACTGGGGTGGATGTGGTGCGTGAGGAACGATCTCTGCGAGTGCGAGACAATGGCAACTGCAGCTCCAATGTTTTAGCCCAGTCCAGATCCACATCCACAACCAAATCCAGCTCTATGGCCGCCATAGTTGAGCAGATCGGCTGCAGCGGCGTCGGAGTCGAAGACGGCGGCGATCCGTCGCTGAGCCTGGTTGACCCCGGGGGGGCTGCCGCTGCCGAACTGGAACCTGGCGCGGAGAATCGAAGGGGAAAAATCCGGCCTGAGGCGGCCCCTTCTCTGGAGGATGTGGAGCTGCGAAAAGATTTGCCCTTCGCAACTGCTTCACCTGCCGGCTTTGAAGATGACGAGAGCAAAATGGATGTCAAACTATCCACTGAGCCTGAGCCGTCGATGTCCGGGAGCGGGAAAGACGTTGATCTCGACCAGACGACCGCGCCCGCAATCTTGCAAGAGGAAATAGATTTTGGCGCTGCAGTTTCGGGATTGCAGGCTGCAGGCGAACGAGATCTAGAACTGGCGTTGCGAAGTGCAGCTCCGAGGACGGCTGCGGCCCCAGGCGCCACAGGCCTTCATCTCCTCCATGGTGATTCATCCCCTCCGGCAGCCTCGAGATTCGAGAAATTCGTCAAAGAGACCACGGACGGGAAAACTCTCGCAGGTGGGGCGCTCCCACGGGAGCAGGTTCCGGCGACCGCGGGAGAGGTGTTGGGAGAAGCATTGTCCATGAGCGGCCGGAAAGATGAAGTGCTTTCCGATCATCTCGAGGGTGGCCAGGATTATACGAAGCCTGAGGCGGTAGGTCGGCTCTACTCCCCGAAGCCGGATAAGATGGAGCAGGTCTCCCAGATAGATAGAGCGGCTGCAGCTGCAGCCAGAACATCATCATCCAAGAACGCGCCTGCCAGTGCGCCGTGCGCAAGCACAGGAAAAGAGGTAGTAGGAGCACCAGCGGGTGCGGGCGCAGCCGCAGCGGTTCGCGCGGCGGCTGTACTCTTTGATTCCGCGGCAGCGGGTGGAGCAAGCACCTCTAACACGACGAAACTGACGCGCGAGGAGCTTGAAGCGATGAAAAAGACGGAGCTGCTGCAAATGTGTCGCACACGCGGCGTGCTCTACTACGACCCCGCAAGGAAGACTGCAAAGCTGAAGAAGGAAATTGTGGACCAATTACTCGCAGCTGGGGTCTCTAAGCATGAAAGTAGTGGCGAAAGGGCGCCGGGAGAGGGAGAGACGTTGGAGAAGAACAAGGCTTCCAACGACGATGGTCAGGGGGCGGGCCTGGCGCTGGCTCCCCCAGCATCCCGATCAAAAAGTAGTTCTCCGGCACTAGCAGAAGCAGCAGGAAGTGGAGGAAAAGAGGCTGGTGCAGGGCCGCTAAAAAAAGCCGTCGCGATAAAGCAGGAGCAGCTTGGCGTCGTCTCAGAGATGGGCCGCGCTGAAGAGGTCTGTTCGCTGCCGTGTCCAGAGCAACCAGACAACCTGCGGCAAGCTCCGGCCTTTGCGTGTTCAAACTCCGCCCAAAAGGAAGACGGAGAGGCAGGAGCGAATGCGAAAACTGCAGTTGCTGTGAAGCACGAGCAGACTCCGTCCTCTCCGTTGACGAGACAGACAAGCAGTGGAGGGCGGGCGGCGCAGGGGAAGGCGGCAGGCAGCGGTGAAAGAAGCGAGCTGGCGAGACATCAGCCACAATCAGAAGTAGGGGTGAAGAAAGTGAAAGAAGAGCAGCGCGCAGATGGAAATTCTACAAGGTCTGCGTCTGCAGTTGGACTTGGATCTTCCTGCTTTGTGTCTGCAGCAGCAGGGGTGAAGAGCAAGGCAGCACCAAAGAAGCTGACAGCGAAACAACTGCGCAAGAATTTGACGACGAAGAAAGCCCCGCCAGCGGAGGAGGTGCGGCGGGAGCCGTCGGTCGCTGGTTGTGCGCCACAGATGCTTTCGAAGGCGGACTTGCCGTTCGAAGACGTGGCGGAACCAAAAAACGCAGACTCGTCCCCGGCGCCATGCCCGTCGTTTCTGGTCAAGGGCACACGAGCACCTTGCTTGCCAGCGGTCGAAGTGAAACGCGAGCAGCCTTCGTCCGGCTCTCCGGTGCTGCTGACTGACGTACTAGGCGCACAACATCACGAGCACGTGCACGAAAACGACGACAAGGCCGTCCCACAGCCACTGACGCGACGGCGAGCAGCACACAGCACAAGTCATGAAGCGGGGGATGAAAGTTCTCCGGCGTCCGGCTCAAGTGTAGTTCATCGCGCGAAGCGTCCGAAAATAGGGGCGCCGGCGTCGTACGTCGCTGCGCTCTCTGTTGCGCCTGCCTCCCCCTCCGCATCTTCGGGGGCCGCGGTGGGTAAAACTTCTGTGCCGACCCCGCCGAGAGTGAAGATCGATCCCGTCGAGCAGCTTCCGAAAGCGGATCTGGCGCCAGGAGATCACGATACCGCTGACGCTGTCCCCGCTTCTTCGGCAGTGGCGCCGAAGGCGATTAAGACAGAAAACGTTGTTGAGTCAACACCCGTCGACGCGCCTCAGCCTCCAGTTTCCAGCGATAAAGTTCTTCCTGCAGCGCGGCGCACCTTATTCGCGTCGAAGGAAGAACTAAAGGCATTCCTGTGCCAAGAAAAATATCGCGGATTCACTGAAGACGCCCGGAAGAAAGCCCTGAAGAAAGTCGAGCAAGACCCCCGCTACCGACCGCCAGACGATGGGCTCGCGACGGTGGAGAAACTATTCGAGGAACACCTTTTCCGTCGGCGCTCGAGCGACGTAAACCTTCCTGGCTCCGATTCACATCGCCGCCCGTCCGTCTCTGCCTCTTGCGCTTCGGTGCGTCGTCCGTCATTGGGGGCGAGAACTCCCGGCTGCGCAGCGGCTTCATCTGCATCTTCCAGCGCCGCGGCCGCCCCGGCGAACGGCACGACGAGCAGCTGCGGTGACGAGGGGGACCTGCAGACATGCTTGAAAAATTGGCAAAACACACTGGACAAACTTTGGGAAGAGCGGAATAAAAATAGTAAGCGCGGCGCCACGTCGTCGGGGACCACGGGCTCGGGCGCCGGTAGTGGACGACCAGGCGGGAAGTTGAGTGAGAATGAAAGTCGTGAGCTCGTTCAGGCTGCCCTGTTCCGCATTATTGAAAAGTTCACTGCGGCGGTAAGTATCCGAATCTTCGTCGCGCAGCTTTCAAAGAACGCAAGGAGTTTCTGGGAAGCTTCTGGGAGTAAATGGGTAAAATACAAGCTGCATCCGAAAGTACTTGTCGACCTCGGGAAACCGGAGAAGTCAGTCGACAAGAACGCCAAGGGCAGCGCAGCTTCGCCGGCGAACGAGGACAAGAGAGTGGCGAGGAAATTTATGCGCTACTTGCAATGGTGCCTGCATCCAGACAAGAACCCGGAGTTTCCACGGCGGGCGACTACTGTTTTCCAGAAATTTCAAAAGGCTATGCGGCTGGATGAAAGCGAAGAAGGGAACTGATTATACAAACATTCACAGGAGTCGGTGTCGGGGAACGGGGCACAAACACAGCAAGGAATCAAGCGGAAAAAACAGCAGGAATGTGGCACCACTCAGCCTGGTGCTCGCGGACGTGGAGTCGTATAAAAATAGAGCCCATGTACATGTTGATGACCGTCGAAGCAATTTCAGGGACAGACTCCCTTCTTACGCTTCATCCTTCAAAGAATCCGCCCGAACTATCAGAAGGAGCGGAGTCATCTCTTTCGCCATCTGCTCTGAATGTCATTCGGATTCGGTTGTCTTTGTTCCGGAGATCGGAGATGTTTTGAAAGCAAAACTTGCGCTGTCTTTGGTTTCCTACCTCATCTAATACGTATTTCATTTATTTTCGAGAAAAAGCAGCAAGTGCAAGAGAACCAGATCGACAGCAAACGAACAATAAGACGCTTCGCAACCACCGCAAGCCGGCCCCTTTGCGTTCTGGAATTCGGGTGTTCATTGCACCTCAAGATCGGAAATCGCATCGCAGAGTTGCATCGAAGTCGAATTCGGAAATGCCAAACAACTGCCTTCATCAACACTCGGAGATAAGGACTGTTTCCCGTGCTATTTTCGGTCGTGGACGAAGAAAATATTAAGTAAGTTTAGTATGCGACAACTTTTGTAGCGGTAGCATTAGCAAAGAACAAGAAGATGTCCACGTTTTTCGACGAGGCTTGGATGTAGCTCCGACGTAATCATCAATTGGCATGACAGGAGCACGATTGACATTCAGACCCCTACACCCCACATAAAAACAGACCACCAACAACAACGAAAGTAGTTTTTGCATCAAAGCTTTTCGCGCAGTTTATTAATCATTGACTTTCCAAATCCAAGGATACATAGCAATACAGCGCCGTAATTGTAGTTTCACTTGGGGTTGTGCGTGTGGTCGTTCCGTTGTCGTCTCTGCCCGGGACCACTGAGGCGCTCCGGACCATTCCGGAATTGTCGTCTTCTCAAATCTACGTCTAGCGGAATTTTGATAGGCCTAGACGGCAACACGAAGATCAGTAGGTACCCCAATAGGGAGTGGCTTCAGTAGTTGAGGAAACAAGTAGCCCAGGAGCAAGAACAGCACCATAGAGAGGAACAAACGAAATTGTTGAAAATGGCGGATATCCAGACGTTTTCGCAGTTGAAGGACGAGGCGAACAAGATCGTGAAGGAGGCCGTTTCGATGGTGGTGGGAAACCAGTCATCCGGCACGGAGGTGGAGTACGACCCTAAGCTGGTACAAACTTGGATCGAGAAGATCAACACGGAAATCCTCGACAAGCTGCAGCAGATGAGCCAGGGCTTCAAGTTCATCGTGTCAACGAACGTCGTGCAGAAGAACGGCGCGGGCATCCACGTCTCCTCCACGTGTTTCTGGGAGCAGGCGACAGACGGCAACCTCACCTTCCGGTGGGAGAACAAGACCATGTACGTCATCATCCAAGTCTTCGGATTGGCGCTATAACAGAGCAGGAAAGGGGCGCCGGGCGCTGAAGGTCTTGGTGGTGAAGGTATCGAGAGCGGAGGACGATGATGTGGACGACGCCGACTCGCGGCCGGCTCTGCGGGAGATGATGAGGTTTTTTTGTCGAGCACTACATCCATGTATGCATTGGATAGTAAATGGGAAATTGCGGTGGACGAGGAAGGGGAACAAAAATACTAGCTGACAGGGGCGAGTCAGTACTACACGAGGCGGAGGTGCTGTGCTGGGAATCGAATTCGAAATGGATCGGATTACGAACAGAGCGCAGATGCAGGACAAGGGGTTGCGACTCGCTAGCGAAGATACAGTAAATGCCCGCGCTGTGGCTGCAAACATGCGGAGGTAGTAGTAAAAGTAGAACGGCAAGCGCAAGATACTGCCGCCTGTGCTGCATTCGTCGTTCGCTTCCACATTGTTGACCTCAACTTTTTCATTTTCTTCGACCGACGGACACGGACAGCGGCGCAAGCTTGTTCGTGTTGGACTGATGGAAAGACATGCATGAATATCAGACGACCGCTTACGACCTGAATCCGATTCATTGCAAAAACCTTGTCATCTGATTTCGAGTTCCTTTTCACGCAACAAGATCCAACGTCGTCTATGGAACACTTTGTTTGTATGTCGCAGCTTCTTCAGATGAGGTTTTACTCCAATATATCTGCAGTCCCTCCTCTGCTTCAAGCAACTGATGTCGACGTCGATCTTTCCGTTTGATGCTGTTGCTGTTTTCCAGAGGTGTTGCTTTCTGTAGAGCGTTTGTGATGTATGAATGTGTATGAGGGAAGAGAGAAGAGAGAAGGAGAGCAGATGTGATGAATAGAAGGACAGATGGAGGCCAAATTTTTGTTGATCTCCCAGGAGGTTGAAGTGCGCTCCTCACCAAGTATCACGAAAAGAGTAAATGCAGCCACCCCAATGTCAATCTAAATCTAATCGAGTAAAAAATCAAGATCGAGTAGCAACCCCACATGAATAGAAAGCCGATACTTCGCTTCGCGACATACATAGTCATTGGATTGCGGAAGCGGATCTGAGAGTTCGTATATCATCAAGTTCTGAAGAAACAAGTACAAGAACGACTGAAAGATAAGGTTCCTCCTCATACATCTCGAAAGATTCACTTACCGAAGCATCTACTCAAGTAGGCAGAAAAATGTCCTTCCTCCAAATCCCTCCCCACCATCTCCAGCCTGGCGACGAAGTTGTCGCCAAGTTCCACGGCTACCGCGAACACCCTGACGGCCCCAACAATCCCTGGTTTTCTGGCACAGTGGCGGAAACGGACGAGGACGAAGGCGTCTGCACCGTAAATTTCTGCGACGGCGATGTATCCAAGGATTTAATTGCGGATGAAGTCCTTTTTTGCCCCGACGGCCGCGACACGGACTACGGAAAGGGGAGCAAACGCGGCGAAAAGCCCATCAAAACAAGAGAATGTCGCATCGGGGCGATGGTCCTGCAAGAAGGGCACGAAGTGGTGGCGAAATTCGACGGGTATCGGGGGAAGCCGGAAGGGGCAGATAACCCGTGGTTCAGCGGTGTCGTGTCGTCGATTGACGAGGGAAACGGAGTGTGCGTGGTGACTTTCTGTGATGGGGACGTTTCTGTGGACTTGAGTGCGGAAGAGGTTTTGTACGCACCAGGGCGGGAGGCTGACTTTGGGAAGGGGGATAAGCGCGGAGCTCTTCCGAAAGACGTTTGCCCGGTGCGGATCAGGTATGGAGCAACAGATTATGCAGAACGCATAATGAAGATCAAAAACGACACGGAATTGCAAGAGTTAATGTTCGAGAAGGGGGTGATCATCATTTTCTCCGCTGACTGGTGTGCGCCGTGTCAGAACTTGAAGAACAGGATTTTGAAGGCGGGACTCGATAAGGAGTTGAAGGATTTCAACGTGCAATTCGCGTACTCTGAAAGTAAGGAGCTGAAGAGGAGGTACGAAGTGCAAGCCTTGCCAACGACGGTGTTTCTGAAAAAGAAAGCAGGTTTGCAGCCGTACCTGGGAGCAAATGAGGAGTACGATGTATACGTCGGGAGCAGTAAGAGCATGCTGGAAGATTTCCGGAACGTCGCGGCAGAGTTGGGGAGGGACTAGGGGCGGGGAGCGGGAGGGAGTTGTACTTAGAGGGGAAGTGCTTGTGCTGCTGATGTTGCACATACTAAGTAGTCATAATGGGGGGCGAGTTGCCCCGAGCTCCTGTGGCGGGGACTGTAAATGCTAATGCTGATGCTGATGTAGGTCGAACACGAAGCATAGAACAGTTCCCTCTCATCTTTGCAGAGGGCTTCGCAGGAAACGCCCCTGAAAAAAGCAGTTTTGCTCGAACGTCCGTGGTGATTTTTGGTACGGCCATTGACCGATTACTGAATTGCCTCCGGTACGTTCTTGTTTTGTTTTACTATATCCCTCCATTTACTGCAAACTTATGTTAATGTACTGTAGCCCTAGCTGTACTTACTAGTCTGCACCGACCTTGAAAAATTTGATTTCCTATTGATTCAGCTACACTCCCACTCCCGGCCAAAGTGTCAACGAGCCGTTCCGTGGAACGTAAAAATTTGGTCATTCACTGCGAAATGAAACGAATTCTAGTGCGTTTGTTGTGGTTGTGAGTAAGCAGGTCCGTGGCGAGGGCGAGAATGAACGCGACCACTTTACGAGGAAGATTTTCATAGGTTTACTAGGCGCTTCCCGCACTTTTTCGGCTCTACAAACTCTACATCTACAAGTACAAACTCGTGTTTTCGTTTTCTCTTGCTCTTCTTCTCTCGGTTAGCTTAGGGTTCCGCTCGCTCTGGTGCCTATCTTTCAGTTTTCTAACTCGCCGCGCCGCGGCGGAACGATGGGGCCCACCAAGATGGAGCCACTTCGACCATGCTGACGAAAAACACTCGCGACCAAGATCTCTACAGGTAAACCTCATTTCCTTGGCACCTGTGATGAAATGGAAATGCACGGATACTCATTGCACGCTTGGTTCTCGTTTTACCCGTCCTGATCAATCTCCCGGAAGCTGCGTACGCAGGGATCTGGATCCGAATGGTTCGGCTGCACGCCTTTGTCTGGATTCATTCCACAACTCGATCCTATACTATCTATAGTTGTTCGTACATTCTTTCATACGATACGGTTACGGATACTGCGTCGATACTGCTGTGAGTGATAGTTCCGCCAAGTTAGCGTTAGCGATATTCACCACGTAGTACTGCAGGCCACCGCCAGTCTGAGTCTGCTGCTCTCGTCACTGTACATGTAAGAAGTAGGTGTAGCGGCACATTTGCGCTCCCGCGATCGCTCGAGCTACAATAGATAGATACGAATACGATACCAGCAGCACTCAGCGATCGCCGGATTGCGACTCAAGATGGGCCGGAAAAAGAACATAAAGTCTGACCGGAACACGGGACCGGATGGCCGCAAGCGCTTCAAATTCTGGAACTACTACGACGACAAGGAATTCGATACTGAGGAGCAGCTGATTCAGTACCAGCGACAACGCCACTTCCGCTGCCCTGACTGCGAAGTCAAAGCGCACAGCGCGCCAGCCCTTGCCGTATTAATATTTTTTTTTACCCGATATAAAGTAGAAGATTTTTGCTGTTGATGGATGTAATGGAAATCAATAACATCGACAACGACTGCCATCAACTATCACCAGGTCCACTACGAGCAGGTGCATGGGAAAACATTGCGCGGCGTTCCAAACGCGATTCCCGGCCGAGACGATCCCCGTGTGCTGATTATTGGTCTCAAGGGCGTTCCGGCCGACATGCTGATGAGCAGAGCCAGCGGCACCGACTTCGAGGAGGATGCTCTCCGAATCGTAAAGCAGGAGATGGCAAAGCAGGGCCATCTGACCCCGCTGAACATGGTCGGAGGAAGCAGTTCTCACCCTGGTCCAGCAAGTAGAACTGCAACGCCCGGCGTCTCTGGCGGTCACCAGGCGGCGGCGTCGACGGGGGTACTGCCAGGGATGACGAACAACGGGACGATGAACGGTATGGGCATGCCTATGCCAGGAATGGGAAATAAAATGCCGGGCGGAATGAACATGCCAGGAATGGGAATGCCGGGCGGAATGGGCGGCATGCAGGGAGGAATGCCTGGCATGCCAAACATGGCGGGAATGGCCGGGATGATGCCCGGAGGCATGAATCCCATGCTAATGGGCATGATGGGCATGATGCCCGGCATGGGAACGCCTGGCATGCCCGGAATGCAGATGCCAGGTGCAGCTGCACCGGGAGGTGGAAGCGCTGATGCTAGTAGCTCGGCGTCGAAGCCCGTTGCGAACACGGCCCCAACCAGTGTGCAACTACAGCTTCCCGCGACTGGTAGCAGCCTCGAGGAAAAGAAGGACGGCGCGGGTACACCCGCAGCGGCGCAAGAAGAGCACGATGTTCATCCTGGGAAAACAGCAAACCCGCCGGAAGTTGTGCGCAGCACGGTCGTTGGCGACAATCCCTTTGCAAAAGATGCTGCACCTTCTGCAGCAGCGGCCTCCGCCACGCCCGGATCTGCTGGCGAGGTGGGCGCTCCTCCCGCGACAGCTGCGAACAGCGGCACATCAAGCGGCACCGGGGAACCACAAGCAGCGAGTACTTCTACGTCTACGATGCCGAGTAGTGGAGCTCCCGGACCTGGAGCTGGGGGAGCAGCAATGCCCGGGATGATGAAGGGCATGATGCCAGGAATGGGCATGCCTGGAATGATGGCGGGGATGGGGATGGGAATGCCAGGAGGTGGAATGAACCCGATGATGATGGGCATGATGCCCGGGATGATGAAGGGCATGCCCATGATGCCAGGAATGATGCCTGGAATGCCGCCGATGCCAGGAATGATGCATCCGGGCATGAAGGGACCTGGAATGATGCCTATGGTACTCCTTACGCATACTTATACACGACAACGTCGTAAGTTAGTACTTCTCCTTGTCCTGTTACCTGATGTTCTTCATCTCACTTTATTCATCGCATACATTTTTAGTAGTTGTAGTGGTCGCAGTCCATACCAGGAGCAGTGCAGTTGCAGCTGTACTGGCGAGATTCATCGTGGCCTTTGCCGCGGGAGCTTATGTTTACGTCGAAAATAATTGACCGGTACCGGTAGTTCTTTTCCAGCACCAGCACCACGACTGCCGCCCGACGGTCTTTTCCTAGTACCTTTCCAGCACGAATGCGCACCATTGAATGTTGAAATGTTCTTTTCGTCAGATGCCGCCTGGCGGGCCGATGGGGATGAAGGGCGGGTCCAAGAATCCCAACCTGCAGCCGTTGGGAAACCCGGGAGGTGGCGGTCCATCCAGCGGCGTTGGTGGTGCACCGCAACTAGCAGCATCTTCGAGCAGCGGCAGCGGCGCGCCCGTGAGCGCGGCTGGCGAGCAGTCCCACATGATGAAGGGCTCCGTGAGTACGTCAACTGCTCCGTTTAAAAATATGGACGGCAGCATCAACCCTCCCGCAGCCGCGAAGAGCAGGCCCCCCTTTGCGGGCGGTGGTGCGAATAACCCGAATCTAATTCCACTGGGAAGCGGTGGGGCTGGTCTTGGAGGTGGCCCGGGCGGATCGTACAGCGGCCCACCTGCCCCGGGGGCAGCAGCGCCTCAACCCTCCGGGTCAATCGCCGGCGGGGGAGGTCGTACGCCGGTTGGGGTCGGTGGAGCAGGGGGCGCCTCCTCCGGGAGCCCCGGCGCGGGCGGGACCACGAACAACCAACACGAGCAGCAGTTGAAGATGGGCCTCAGCGGAAAGGCCACGGCGCCGAGACCGGCGCACAACGGGTATCACGATCGGGAATCGCAGAGCCCACTGCGGGAACGCTCTCCGAGGAGGGAACCCAACGATTACGACCAGCCGCAAAAGCGCCAGGTACTGACCGAACTTTTCTACATCCTCGGGATTGTTGAGATCATGATACATAGGGTCGTGCAGGCTTCTTCTAGAGCTGAAGAACTGGTACTGTTACTTAGTGTTAATGCAGTTTCTGTCCGCGCTAGCGTGAAAACAGGGCCACGCTATCATGTATTGAGAGATCTTCAAGTACTGTTTCTGTCCGCGTTCTCCGCCTGAAAAGAGAGACACCTCTCGCACCTTGTAGCTCTTATTGACGGGCGCCCGCGCCTCGCCAGCAATTTTTCCGTTTCTACTCGACAGAATGCGGGGGTGACGCACCAAGCGGCGACGACAACATCGGCCTTTCTACAACAGTTGCACGGCGACGAATACAAGAAGCAGACCTTAGAAAATGCGAAACAGGCGCTGTTTTACGCCTACGAGTTCGTGTCCCCTGAAGAGTTGCGCGCCTGCCAGAAACCCTGGAACCGGCCCGTGCGATTCGCGGAAACAGGGAAGTAACCACCACCATTCAATCATGGTTCACCGTGATGCTCCTCATGTGCGACGAGACGACTTTTTATTCTAATTCTCCTGTACTCATATGCTTTTCATCCGGTGGCGTCGGCGACAGAACCAGCACAATGTTTTTGTTTCATAGAAGAAGGGAAGTACTAGGTGAGCGTGAGACATGTCCATGTGCTTTTCTCTCACCTGTAGATACCTGGAGTAGAAGTTGGATCTGCATCTGAACAGAGAAAATGAATCCTGCGGCGCACGTGGCAACAGGTTTGTTGGAAGTTTTTTGTGGTCAGCGAAACGAGATTGATTCTGTGCGGATCCGTGACCGTGTGTCAGTGACTTCAGGACATCAAGATTCCGAGTAGCGCTGGTGACCACGACAAGGTTGAATGTACTTCTGGGTACACGACAGCACAAAAACCAAGGGGAAGTCGTCGCTGTTCGCCGGTGCTGAAGCTTGCCTGTGATCCGGTCACACGTTCGTCTTCGCAGGTGCGTGAGATCTACGCGTTTCGCGTGTTTCTGGATCTTTTTTTTTTCGCCAGGCGATCACTGCTTGAACTCGTGGCCAGAAGCTACAGCGAGAGCGATGTTGGATTCGGCCAAATTTCAATCGACGACGAAGGAATGCGTAGAAAACCGAGTGCTTAACATGCGAGCTTTCTATCTCTATGTACCATATGTACTTAATCAATACGTCGAAGAACAATAAAAAAGTACAAGTCAGGCTGACAAATTTAAAAGATCCTGGTATTTACCTGCGACCACCACGAATCTGTGCCAGAAGTGTTGACTGTTGTTGTCGAATCGTAGTGCCGGAAGAATGGCGAAGCCGATGCGTCCTAAGGGCAAGAGGAAGACAAACTCTAAGGCCAAGAGGGAGCGGCGCCGTCGTCCGGGCCCGCCGCGGGCCGCAGGTGCTGTAAAGAAGCGCAGCGAGCAGGAGAGGCGGTCCTCATCAAGTTGTAAGTTGAAGTTCAATCCTTTCCGAGTTCCATTCAAGGGGAGTGTCCCAGACGAAGAGGCTGAATTGTCGACATCATCCGACAGCGAGGGGATGTCTGCTAGCGACAATGGTACTTCATCTGGAACTTCTACGTAAAAATGAATAATTCACCTTAGAAATAATTATACAGCTTTATTCGCCGCAGTGGCGGTTGCCGTTGGTCCAAATTCGCGCCAAACTTTGATTACTTATCATGAAGATGAACATCAAAAACAATATCGTGCTAAGCTGTGATGTATGGCTAGCCACCGCGGCTAGCACGCATGTAGGGTCCCTACGTGCCCAGCATCGGACTGCCGTAGGATGAGAGCAAACATCAAATGTATCAAGCAGGTACATTGATAATTATCACTGCAAGAACTACTTAACTTTATATCTACAGAGCTGAGCAAGTGGGAGCACGAGGATGACGTGAGGGCGTTCGTGCAGCGCAACGACTTATGTGAAGACACGGAGCGGATGCTGATGCGACTTTCGCAGAAAGATTACCTGGAGATGATGTTTTCGTGGGTGACCATCATTCCGAAAATCAAGAACGGAATTCGTGTCGACAACTGCGAACACATCCTCGAGAGCGACCCGAAAAGGGCTTCTGGAGAGTCATCAAATGCGGAGGTGGCGGAGAGGAACCGAAGCGGGGGAACAGGGAAGGCTGGGAGTCGTGTTTTTGGAGCGGCAGGAGCAGCAGGTGGTGCTGTCGGTGTGCTAATGAAGATATCGAGCGTCGAACAAGGACAAGGAGCAAGTCCAACAACTACAACTGCATCAACTGGTCTGGGCGCTAAGCATGTGACGATAGCCGACGCCGTGGAGAGCAAAAGCATCCAGTCGCCAAGTAGCGGATCGGAAGACCTGATCATGGAAATGACATGTAGTAAGGCGGCACCACCTCCAGTGGCTGCACCTGTGCTTCTTAATTGCGCCGCGAGCAGTAGGACCAGTACCGTGGTGGATATCCGGGACAGCAACCTGTTGCAAGCCCAGGCCTTGGTGAAAACGATCAATTCCACCGCCCTGCCGAAAGTGCAAATTGGCAAAAAGAAGCTGGCACCGCCGCCCCCGCCGCCCCCTTCTACCAACAAGCACGCAGCATCGGTCCGCAAGCCCCAAATCGTTGGAATTCTGAAGCATCAGCAACAGGACGAAAAGCAGCATGTTCATTTTGCTGAGAAGGACAGTGCGGAAGTAGATCATAGTCCATGTGATATCATGAAACTGAAGTCCTCTGGCTTTTTCACGCGGTCTTTTTTGAGGGACGTGCCGCTCGCGGAGAGCCACCTCATGAGTGCGTCGACGCTGCGGGCTGCTTCGGCGAAGAAGCTTTATCCCGGTTATTTGCAGCACGAGCGTAACATGACCGAATTCCAGGGCGAAAATTCGTCGAGGCGCAGGGCGAAGAGAAACGGGGTGCCCGTGGTGCACGAGGAAAGTCGGGCGAACAAGCGGGACCTGGCGCTGTGGAGCCAACACTCCGAACAGATGCGGCACAAGCGGAAAGTAGACGGCAGCAGCTTCCCCATGCATATCTTCAGCGACTCCGACTGAAGCTACTAACTTAGTAGGGGAGAAGATCAACATCAAGTACAAGTTCAGGATCATGGTCATCATGATGTCGGGAAACTTGCTCAGAAGCTAAGGGCTGCTCAGAAGCGACCGTCCTCTTTACGAATCAAACGAGGGTGGAGGTTGTGTTCGCTTTGCCTATGTTCGAGCAAATTGATCGCTGCAGCGACAAGGAGTGCCCCTTCTACCTAGAAGTGTTCCACCACCCGCTCTTCCCGATCTGATGATCCGTGTACAATTCTGCTGCAGAAAAAAAATTTCACGATCGAATCGTAACCTGAGCAATTGACGAACATCAAACGACCGAAGACACAGGAGTTGAGCTCTATCTCCTGGTGGTGGTGATTACCTTTTCTTTCGTGCTGAAGGTGAACTGAAAAGATAACCGTTCTATAGCCAGTTTCTCTTTCTGTTTCTTCCAACGAAGAAAATCTTTTCTTCTCATCAAGAGTCGATCCGAATCATGGTCCTATCGTGTCCAAAAGAATTTGATACGAATTGTCCTCCCACGAGCACGTCTTGGTAAACCAGATCCTTGTAGGAATCGCCCCAGTTTCCGAAGCACAAGAACTGCCTGAAAGTTGATCGCGTTGACTTGCTATGCTACAGGAGCCGGACTTTTATCCGCGATCAACGCCTGCGTCGGGCCTGAATCTGAACGTGACCCGTTTTTCCGCGTTTTGATCATCAAGTTTGATAGAAAGTTAGCTCACTTTGACTTTCATCTTTTAAGTAATCTCGTACGCTGACATTTTCTCGCATGTCGTAGCGTACGGCGTAGACATGTCCACCTTTGCATCTTTCCATGACCACTAGTAGTACCAGTATCCATGGGCATGGCGAATTAGGGATCGATATCAAATTTTATCTGTCAACATCGACTTCTCATCGCTTCGAAATCTGATGATTGAATGAATCTGAATAAAAAAATATTAGGTTGGGCAGCGCGCAGTTTTCGACATTAGATAGAAGATGAAAGAGTTCTCCATCGGCTCGGATTACTTTAGGAGGCGGAAGTACTAGCTTCCATCTTCTCGACGTGGCAAAATATAATGAGGAACTACTCAGCGGTCGCGATGCACAATGCATATCGAAGAAATTCGGCTGTGCCATATTTAGTACTAATTACTTTCTGCAACCACGAATAAAAATACCATACGGATGTGATCATAATAAGAAAATCATCACGCACGGCACAAGCATAACATACATTCATAGCCCCTGCGGCCATACTGGACGAGCACAGCAGGACTACCGGGCGGAACAATCGCCCGTGCTGGTTCCTGTCTGCGACGACCGCGCAACCCCAACGGCAGCTCACGCGCATCAACCCCAGCAGCCACGACGCAGCCACATAGAAATCTCCACGCCACTGTCGAGTTAAGAATCAATAAATTCAGAGCTGCTCCTGCACTTGTTGACCTCTACGTCTTCCTAATACCTCGTCTTCGCGATCGCGTCGCGTCACTCAGCACACGTTCACGAAGCGGACAGCACGACATGCAGGTCGGTGAAAGCGCTTCTGCGTCGTCATCGACGTTTGGATTTGCGGGGACAGACGCTGGTCCTCCGATTGATCTCCACGACCAGGGGAATGGACTAGTTGTACGGGCAAAAGAGAACTACTGGGACGGGGGAGGAGGGCGAGGGGGTGGAGGTGGAGAACGAGAACCAACAGCGAACTCAGGCTCGGGGGAAGCTATATTCGTAGAGCAGCTGGAGCTGCGTCTGCGCCGCCGCGGCCGCGAACAACTAGAGGAGCGCGACGACACAGCTTCTACACCAGGTCACTCCGCCGCGGACGAGTTGGGAGCTGGCGGCTCATACGCGACTTCGTCGCAACGCGATGCACCACTTCTGCGCGGGAAAAACCCTCTCCACGAAAATGTCTGCTGCAAAAAAACCTGTCCGCCAGGGAGCACGACAGCGGAATGGAACGTCAACGGCAATGGACCGGGACAACCGGGGTCGCGGGCTGCCGTTTATTCGCAGAAATCGGAGTGGTGCCATGCGAATACATACTACTCGGAAGACTTCTACAAGCATCGGTTTCAAAGAGCGCGGGAGTTGACCGCCGTGAGCAACAGCTTCGAGCGCTGTCGGGCTCAACACGAAGGAGTGCCCCCGGACCATTCGCCAGTCGGTCAGCAGAACGTCGACGTCGGAACCAGTCTACCCAAATTAAATTTTTTGCATCTTCAAACCGTCAACGCCTATGAACCCAGCACGACGAGGACTTCGAACGCTTCTGCGACGCCTGAGGGAGTACTAGAGCCGCCTGCTCTTCCGGGGGAAAACCTGAAGCTGGGCGATCGTGGACCGGCTAGTACGCGACTGGATGTACTATCCGCAGCACGCAGCAGTGCTGGGCGTAGTCTGAGTACAACGACTGGGGACAGCATAGGCAGCTGTTCTAGTCCCTTCGCCCCACATCATTGCCGGCCTTGCCTTGCGACGACTGCTTCCTCATCCGCTTCGGTGAAAAACAAAAAACGGACGTGCTGGCAGCCATTTTTGCAGGATGAGTACGAGCAGCCACGAGATCAAGAACCAGCGGACCACCGTGATCATGATCAAGGAAGCGGCTTTTCATCTTCTTCCGCATCCTCTTCATCTGGTGCGCGGGGAATGGGGGACAACGACATCGAGGAGATGAACGCAAGGCGGGATGAAGCAGTAGGAGCAGAAACAGTTGCCAGAAGGGGGTCTCCCAACCTTGGAAAAGGGAAAAAAAGTTGTCGCGGCGGGAGCGGAGTTGAGGTGGCTTCGGAGCGGACAAAGCGGCGCACGATGAAAAACATGCGGGGGATACAGCGAGAGCTACTCGACGGAAAGGAGTTAGAGAGCACGACGACGAGCGGCCGCTTGGGTCCCAGACTGCGGAATGTGTGGCTCCGTCATTTGGGGGATGTTCCGGATCCTGGTAACGCGTGGCTCAGCCTTCGGAGATACGGGTGGCTCTGGCAACAGTTCAGTCTGGACGAAAGTGCGGAGCAGTGCGCTCTGGAGTTGTCTACGCGCGGCGGCCGCGGCAGCTATCACGGTGCGAGAAGACGCCGAAAGAAGAGATTGATGCTGAAAATCGTTTTTCCGAAGAAGGGGCTGCGGTTCGTCCGTTTCGTGTACTCTGCCGCGTTTGTATTAGCCGGGCGTGCAGCAGGCACTTTGCAGAATGCTGGCCCAGCTTCTGCGTCGCTTGGTACTGGCGATTATTTCGCTGTTTACTAGCTTCATTATTTTGTCGTGCGCACTTTTAGCATTTTCACCCGAAGCTGAAGAACATCAAGAACGAAAGAAGGAGAAGTGAGTCTTCTACGTCATGATCTTACGCAGTAGAAACGACATTAACAACACCCAACACTGATCCTTTCGTCTCCTCCCAGCGTCGAACGGAACCGCGGTGCGGCAAAGCAAATTCCTCGCCGACGACGACGTCGCGGAGGGAGATGCAGTGCGAGCCCGAGGAGGATCTACTCCGACTGCACCGACGTCTTTCGGTTCGACCGCCCCGCCTAGTGATGATCCGCGGTCGCGCGCTGGAACGTTGGACTCAGTTGACGCTGGAGGAAGGTCCGAGTCTCCAGGACACCGCGGACGCATTGGCCTTGGAGGGGCAGGAGAGACGGAGCGGTTCCTCGGCGCGCCGTCTGC
>RXOD01003816.1:0-56742 GCA_005223375.1 Amoebophrya sp. AT5.2 | reverse complement strand
AGAGCGCCGTGACGCGTCGCCACCTAGAGCAATCCGCCACCCAAGTCGGGACCCATCACGAAGTACTTACCAGTTGGCCACTTACCAGCTGGTCCCTTCATAATCTCCGCGCGCAACTCTGCGTTTTCCCGCTGCAGTTCCTCCACCTCCTCGCGCATGCTGGCCGCGGCCTCGGCGTCTACACCCTCCGCAACCGCTGCCCCTGGCCGCCCGCTCGGAGCATCGGCGGACGACCCGTCGTGCGCATCCAACAAGGCGGAACTCGCATCCGCCGCAGCGGCGGGAACGGCGATGTTGTTCGAGGTTAGAGCCTGCTCGAGCTGCTTGATACGTCGTTTCCCCGCAGCGACGGCGTCTTTGAGCAGAAGGACCTTCGCTTGCAGCGCCTCGACGGAAAGGTCCTCGTTGACAACAGCCTTGTTCTTAATCATCTTCGCGCGCTGGCCAAACCGAAGCGTAGAGAGCGTCTCCGCATCGTTGTAGACGGAAGGGGAAACGGTGATGATTAATGTGGTCTTCGCGTTCCCTGTTGTGGTGGTCAGTGGGCTATCATGGCTTGGAAACAATAGCAGCTGAGTGGCGTCGTGCTACAAAAACTTCAGCCGAGGAGCGATTCAGCGATCATTACGGTGGCACTAGCACATGCTGCAAACAAAAAGTACCTCCCAAACTTTCCGACAGCAGCCGTGTGAGCTTCGAGTCTCGGTAGGGGACGTGCGCTTTCCCGGGCTCGGTCAAAGCATTGATCACATTTCCAAGGGCAGACAAACTCTTGTTGATCATCTTCGCCTCCTCGAGCCGGTTTCCGGTCGCGCCCGTCCGTTGAATCTTCTCCGACCCTGCCAAATCCACAAGGTTCAACTTCCCGCGTTTTACTACCTTCTTCACAGTGTCCTTGTTCTCGATCAAGAGCTGGAAGATCATGTGCGACCGAGACGAAACGGCGTTCATATTCGTGGCCCTGTTGTCGTGATTTGGAATTCGTTGATTCTTGATTTTGTGTCGCATGTTGAACAAGCGCTCAGCGCCAGTGCCAGATGAAAAACGAAAACCCACCAATCGCGAAACGTTCTACGTACCCAACGGTTCTGTTGTATTGTGCTTGGTGCAGTGCGTCGAAGATTTCTTGTTCGCTCTGCACGTAGCTTTCCGTGACGTTCTCGATGAAGATGCCTTTATCGGGTCGCTCCTTGATCTTTAGGTTGTCGCGCTGTGCGGGGTCGAGCAAACACCGGATCTTTTCCATGTACAGCTCCACGATGCTTACCTTGACCAGAAACTCCTGGGTCGGCGGCGCGGAGTAGATGGCGTCGAAAATGGTCCACACCATTCGCGGGATCACCCCCTGCTTCTCCTCATCATGTATATCCGGACCCTGCATCGTGAACCTGCGGTTTTTGATTAATTTCGTGAATTGGGGTCTGCAGGCCCAGAAACGAGGCAGTGGAGGCCAAAAAAGATTGATGGATGTAAAGCAATATTCTTGTTCCGCTTCCGATAGCACAACTACTAAATAAAAGCGTTTGTTACTAACAAATTTAAGGTACGTTTTCCCGCTCGCGGTCTGACCGTAGGCAAAGACGGTTCCGTTGAAGCCCTCCATGACGCTTTTTACCGTCGGGAGTGCGGCGTACTCGTACACGGTTTTCTGGGCACACTGTATCGGAAACACGCGGTCGAACGAGAAGGAATGCGACGACACCACGTGATTCGTAGCACCGCTGGTCGATCCGGCCGTGCCAGGTCTGGAACCGACATCTGCCCCAATCTTCAGCCCGATCGTCTGCAGGTTTGGCGTGTCCACACACACCTGGGTGCCCCTCTCTTTCTCGTTTGGTGGCCGGACGCGGCAGCAGACGCGCACGTTGTCGCTTGTGTCCTCCTTGTTGGACGACATTTTGATCCTCGTAGGCGCGCTTGTCAGGGCGTGTTTTTGTGTCCAGGGAAGCAAATTCTCGTTCTCCACCTTCCGCCAGAATTTGCTAGACCCGCACTGAACGCTGTTGATGTCAACACCGCTGACGGGCGGTTAGAAATGCTCAGGACGATGCAACCTCACTGTTGACCCACTACGCGCTGCTTTCCCCCTTTTCATCTTGCTTCGCAGAATCGATCCGCAGCCTGAATGGCTTCAGAAAACAAAGATCTCCATTCTGAAAATTATGTGAAGAAGCCGAAGTATTCAGTGAATGAGGCGTTACAGGAAGAAGTTCATTCATGCTACGTGGTGAAGACTCTACTGTACCAAAAATTGAGAAGCGCAAAAAATCGCAAAATCCAACGGGGAATAGGAGGGGGTATTGTGTGCGTCCACAGCACTGAAAAATTGATGAAAATGTGGTTAGCTTTGAAGTGCATTTTCGTGCTAATATCGTCTCAGCGGCCGAGGCCGTCCAGCGCTCTTACAAGACGGGGACGCAGACGAAAACTCAACTTCACCACGACGTAAACGAAAAATCGCGCAAACGAGAGCATTTAGCAAAACGGACGTTTCTGACGCGGGTCTGGACGGGTGTGAGAAAGGAGCTCTCGACGGACGTTCTGTGGTGTTGCTTACCTCTACCGCAAGCTTCAAACAACTACATGCTTTTACGATGATGGAGTTCACGGAACATCCTTTTTGCTGTGTGTGCACGTTTGCACATCGTTCCACTCTGCCCCGCGGACTCGCTGAGTTCCAACCATCGAAAACACCGAATGAAATTCAGAGTTCGGTTAAATATTGTCCATTTAAGCGTGGGTAGATTCTTTCAATGAAACCCGCCTTGCAGAGAGGCCAACAAACATGAGGCTGCCAGTGTCCCAACTCTAGTAGGAGGAGATTCAACATTACGTGATCCAATTCCAAGATACATTCCTAGTACCCTTCATCTCCTGCAAAAAATAACAGCTACTACTTACATTAAGGTTATCTCCTGTTTTACTTTTTCACTTTGTACTTGGGATTTTGCATGGTAAATTTCCAGTCGTGAAATGCCCCCCACAGTGACGCACTGTAGCTCTTCATTCGTAAATCGTTCATGACCTTCATTTCTTCCCGAAACTTAAAGTTGTCCTCGTAACCGATCTGTAACGTGAACTCCGCGCGCCCCGGCGCCGGGGATGTCAATTCCTGCGTCTCCCTCGACGACGTCATGTTCGTCGACCCGCTCGCCGGTCGCAGATTGGTTTTGTACGGAGAGTTCGAGGTCGACCGCGATTTTTTCCCGCTAGATCTAACTTCCAAAGCAGATCCGTGCACCTCGAACGCACTCGCGTTTTTTCCCAGCCCGTCCCCGGCGGTGCCGAGATTGACTTCCCATGGCGGCTTGTACTCGCCGAGCTGCGCCCGACGTTTGGGAGGCGTTGGGCTCACGTTTTTCAAATCTGGAAAGCCGTCGGGCTGCTCGGGGATGGCGACTAACGGTTTGGTCCTGGGGATTCGCTCGAGGTTCTCATAATCGACGGCGTTCACGGGCCGCGGATTCTGGATCAGGCCCGCTGGAAGGGGAGGGCTGTCAGGGTTTGTTTTAATACGGTCAATCAATTGAAGAGGCTGTCGTTTTGGTGCATGGAGAAAGAACAGGAAGAACCAAGACGCCATTATCAATCTTGAATCAACCTATGCATAGCTGCTGCTGGCAAAAATCAAGTAGTACTCTGGCTGGTTTTTTCGATCGTATCGCTCCTCCATCTTTTCTTGCTTCTGAAGAGCCAGCGACCTCTCCAGATTCTGGATCTTGCGAAGCATCTGCCGCTTGTCCTTCTCCCAGGTAAGCTTCTCCAGCTCGTGTTTCTGTTGAAAAGAGTGATGCATTTTTTTTTGCTTGAGGTTGGCGACTGACCTTTTTTAGTGACCTACGTAAGACTACGACTTCTACCTGAAGAGGCGACTTGCAGTTGCACTACGTACCAGAGATGAGGTACAACAGCTTTCGAAGGTGAAACACGCATTCGCAAATTGAGTACTTCGCTGTTAAGTACCCTTTTCCCCCTTTCGGTCTCTTTGTCCTTCTTTTGTTTAGCTGCAGCGCGTTCCTTGATCAGGGGCGGCGTCGGCGGCGGCTCCTGCGGCAACGACTGCAGCACGGGGGGCCACATTGTTCCCTCTACGCGCTGTCGCTCTCGCTGTCGGGTAAAATCTGGGTACTAGCTATGCAAGCGGAAGCGATGTGACGAACAACCTAACACAAAGACAAAAGTGGAAATGAGTCGTAAATATGCGATGTTGAAGGTATTGTCGTCGATGACCCTCCCGTTCCCGAGTGAATTTTTCTGATTCTGGGTCGTCAAAATATAACTTACTTAGTGATAACCTCCGGTAAAAAAACCGTGTCGCACGCGATTAAACTGGTAAGAGAAGCAGGGGCAGATTTGCAAAACGTTCCGCAGAGAACGCGGCTGGAAAAATAGGATGAGAGAACGATCAGCACGCAACAAAGATATGGCTCGCCAGACGAAATCGGAAGATCGACGGAAAATGGCGAAGGCGACACCGATCACCAACGGATACGGCGGGACACGACGCGGAAATCGTAGCACCTGCCACAGCACCATCAGCGCAACGGATCGAATGTTAGGTAGCAACGAACGGAATGCCCATAGCTCCGGAATACTCGCATTTGATGTCACAATATTTTTTTTCTTCAATTCCGTCTTTTCAGTGCCGCCCCCAGTGCTCACTGACTTGTAAGGCGAGGCTTTTTTCTATGCTTCTTGCGCGCGTACTTTTTTTTCTCGGCCGAAATGGGTCTCCAACAACTGCAACTACATTTCTCTAGAGTAGATGAAATGGTGGCATCTGGAATACTTATTTGATGGCACCAGAAGGCGCCGGTAAACGACAGGCACTGCTGTGGCAAAGGCAACCAAGGCACCCGAAAAGTTCTGAGTAGCCGTTTTCGCGCAGTTCTAGCCGTCGGTGCGCCTGCAACAATTGTCCGGGACAGTAGGTTCGCCGCATGTCATGCATGCTGCGCTCCAATTTTTGCTCGCAACCTCCGGCAGCGCCAGTCCCGCCCCGAGCCTTGTTTGTCCTCCAGCCTTCGACCCAACGACGAGAGGTTGGTTTCTCCGACGCCGTCCGCGCCCCGCGTCGCGTTGCGTATGCGTTCCTCTTCATCTTCCACGCAGCTGCCTCCGGTGTCACTGCGCCACAGAAAAGGAGCACCATTTCGCGAAGAATCCGAGTTCGGGGGCTGTTTTTGTCGGGTCGTTTTTCCACGTTTTTCCTCCTTAGCCAGGATGACCGTGACACCACCGCAAGAATAAGTCCCGAAAGCCCGGACACGTCAATGTTCCTATGTGAAGGAAACAGAAAAGTGGTGGAAGAGAGTACACATGTTACCGCGACGACAAGCCGTATGGTCCCCGCCGAAAAGAAGTCCAAGGAGGAGCAAAAAACAAACGACTAGCTCTGGCAATTCAAGTACTTAGATGCAAGTACCTTGCTGGTTGTATGGCCGCATAGCGCCGCCTGACATTGGTATTTTCGCGAGGCGGACGCCGTGCAGGTCTGGCGCCTCCAGGTTGATTGCACCAGCGGCTAGCTGCTCCATTATTTCCCGACCTATCTCGCGGAAGAATGGCTCCACGTTCTGACCTGGAATCAACAAGAGGAAGATCAATAGTCTTTGACTTTGAGTGTCGAGGTCGACCGGATTTTCCTATATTTATACCAATGTACTGCCAAGTACTAGGCAAAACAAACACGAGACGACACACAGCGCTACGGCCCTAGTCGCGGTAGACTGTTGAAATAAATCAGAAACATTTGAATCAATCTCACCGTTTTGTGCCGAGGTTTCCACGTACTTCATTTTGTTGCTGCTCGCCCCATCGCGCGCCTCTCCCTCGCTCACTTGCCGGTTTTGTGTGGTGATCGAGTCCGAGTTCGCAAGGTCTGCTTTGTTTCCCACCATGACCTGAATCAAGGACGCGTTTTGCCTCCCGCAGGTTTCTTTGATTTCGCGGAACCAGCTCGAGAGGCGAGTGTAGCTGCCCCGATCACACAGGTCGAAAACGAACACGACGGCCGTAGCGCCCTTGAAGAGCTCGCGCTGCAACGCTCGCATGTTCGGACCACCGCCCACGTCCGTGAGAACCATATGAATCTGGGATGGAGGAGGATCGGTGTGCCGAACGTGACGGATCATCTTCATACATCTTTCTACGTAAAAGTAAGACGTAAGAAAGTAAAAGTAGGAGGTACCTTTCTCCTCCTTCCGAACTCGCCGTCGACGTCGAACCGCCAGACATTTTGCGTGTGGCCGATGGTGATATCTGGCTGCCCGGCCGACTGATAGATCAGGCGATTGACCAAGCTGCTTTTCCCGACCCCAGCTTCGCCGACAACCAAAACGCGCACCTCGATCGGCGCCGCGTCATTCCCCGACGATGCCATCTCCACAAGTTTTGATGATTTTGAAGGTGTGCTAAAAATATCAGCTAGCTGGTGCCGCGGATGACACTACTTTGTGGCTAGAATTTTGCCGGAATTGTTTCTCGACCGTATTTGGTTGCAGTTGGACATGCACTCCTTTTATGTGACTATTTCGAGGCTCTTTAGCACTTCTTGCGACACTTGCCCCCTCCTGCGAATGGCCACTACATTCTTCCCTCTGAACGACGATATCGACGAGCGAAGAAGGAACACGAACTGCCCCAGTGGACAATAGAACCCAGAGTGTCGTCGAGCTGGATGTCGATTCGCAGCACCAATACTGCAGAAGTATAGACGTTCAAGTTCATGGATGTTCGGTAAAGAGCTGCGACTAGCCGACACGTGCGGCCGCGGACTTTGCGCCAAGCGCGATTTTGGCAAAAACACCCATCCAGAGCAAATACAGCACGCCAAAGAGCGCCACGTGCTTCTTCCCGAGCACCACACTGCCGTCTGGTCGCGCGGAAAAGACACAGCTCGCGATGTAGAAGACTCCCACGTTCACGACTTGCGCTTTGCTCGCGAACTGGATCAGAAAATCGTGCCTGCCGATCTCGACCGGCTCCCCACTCATCACACAGGCCACGCCCCAGGACAGTCCCAGTCCCAGGCAGATGTTCGCAATCTGCGATCCGAGGCACGCGGACGTCGCCATCGACCCGAGCCCCCGTTTTGCGACGGTCACGGAATTTACCGCATCGGGAATCTCGGCCCCGGTGGCGACGAGGCAGAGCCCGGCGAAGGCCATTAGCGAGGGCACGCCAATCGCGTCCACCCAATCGCACGAGATGTCCGTGATGAAATAGCTGAAGAGGGAGATCCAAGCGAAGGATACGAGGAAGGTGACGTAGTAGTACTTCTCGTTCGGTTGATGCGCGCGGCAGTCCGGACAGGTGTTATCTAAAGCGAAGTGCAGCGGCGCGACGCAGTATCGCAACAGAGCGGTGCAGTGTATTCGAAGGTGCTGGAACATCGTGGCGGAACGCATTCTGCGTTCGGGATGCACGGGAGGTCCGAAGGAAGAGGCGCTGCTGAACTGTGATGGGTCGATGCTGATCTGTCGCGAAGGAGGTGCGGTTGATGATAATGCCGTCCCGGAAGAATGCGTGGGCGCAGAGTAGTGCGCTGCGTACTTGCTCGCGCCGTTTGGTGCGCCGGCGTCGTCCACCATCAAATTGTAGTCGCTCGTCGACGCGCTGCTGGCCGTCGTCGAGGAATTTTCTATTGCAGCTGTGCGATCCAGCATACTCGAATCGACGGAAATAAAGCCTGCCCCCTCCTCTGTCGGGCTCTGCAGCGGCACCTCATACTCCGGACTTGGTATTCTTTCCCCCGTCGCGATCACCACATCATCGTCCTCCAAATTCTCCGCGTCCACCATCATTGCGGCCACCTCGGTAGAAATGAAGGACTCTCCATTTGTTCCACTGCTCGCGGCACCGCGCCATCGCGCGCGAAGCAGCGAACACATGTACGCCGTGTACACTACAAGAAGCGCTATCGACATGAGCAGGTTCGCTTGACGCTTCCACAGCGCGAAGTTCAAAATAAGCAGCGCTACCGCGTAAAAACTGATGTCACGTTGCAGCACCGTCTTTCGCAGCAACAGGAAGCGGCCCCGAGCACGTCGCGGACTATACGAGATGCAGAGACTCGGAATCAACAAAAAAGCGATGAAGCCGGAACCCAGAATGCCGCCGACGCCGAGGTCGGCAGGAGAGGCGACGTCAGGCGTTGCGTACGCATCGGCGCGCGCAATTGTGGCCTCCGTCGCTCGCGAATCCGCATTGGCCGCGAGATCCGATCCCGCGGCGACGTAGTCGAAAAGACTGCGACGCGCCCCCGCCTGGTCTTGTAGGCTGCGGTAGGTCGAAATCGCGTTCACCTGTTGAAAATGCAATCCCATTTGTTTTGAAAGAACAGAAAAATCTAACAAAGAGACAGAGTTTGCATACATATGTTTCTCCACGCGCAGCTCGCGCTCCTGTGCCTGCTGTTCAGCATGGTATAGAAACAGGGCCCGCCAAGGAAAGTACTGTAATCTCCGGTATGGCTGATCCGAAGGCCATGAAGCTCGCGCCGCCGACGTCTTCCGGAATCTTGTTACGCACACAGAGAGTTTCCATCGAGTTGCACAAATGGTCCGCTCCAAGTGCTAGCCCGGCGAAGCTGTAGGCAAAGAAGAGAAGTTGAACCACGCGGCGGAGCGCCAAGGTTCCGCCCGCCGAACGAGCCTCCTCCGCGAGCTCTGCGTTGATCGCTGTCGCTCCAGCCTGCTCTGTGCGAGGACCTTCCGCTCCAAGTCCAGACCTTTCTGCGTCCGGCGCGGAGTCCGCCTTCGGCGCTGGCTGTGGCGTAGTCGCCGCATTCTCAAGCTCAACGTCAACAGGTTGCTCGGGAACAACATTACCAGTGGGTTGCTCCTTCGTCGTCGTCGTAGCATCAGCAGGTGCAACTTCTGCAGGGAGTCGTACAACAGCTACCGAAGCCTGCGAGCCGAACTCATTAATGGCCTTCTCTTCTGTATCTGCTCCGGGTCCGGTCGTCGCGATTACCGCAGCCGCCGGAAGTGGCTCAGTGGTGGCAGCTTCGCTTTCTGCCGGAGGTCGCGCCTCTGCACCTGCGCGCAAGGCGCCAACGAGGAGCGCGGCAAGAGGGATCCATCTACTACTCGTGCGTCGTCGGGGCCCCTTGACCTTGTGCGCCATCCAAAGAATGCTAAGGACAAAAAAAACGCTTGTCTGCGACGGTAAGTGTTGATAATTAGTCGGTATCGGTGATGTTGCCTATGGTGGCGCTAGTAATCGTGTCAAAAAAAAGCCATGTTGTATACTTCCAGCAGGCAGGACGTAAGTAAGTGGTCCTCTCAAAAGCATCTGCAAAACAGATGAGATGAGATAACCTACAAATCAAACGGTGGGTTTCCAGAATATCATGGGGTCAGGGGGCGCGGAAAAAGGCCTGGCGGGCGTTGCATTCGTAACATTCGGCTCTTCTTGACAGGGATTGGGATTGCTCATCGATCGTGAATCCTAATCTGCCGGTTGCAATATTGAACTCTACGTTGATCCGAAAAGTGATCGTCCCATGATATTTCTGGGCGCGCCTCAAAGAAAAATCACTGATCCGCGACAAACTGAGCACTTGTACAACGACGGAAACCTGAAGCCTTTTGGGGGTCGCAGCCGACAATCACAGAGACACATCCACATTGCCGGAGCCCGGCATTACGCACGGAAAGGAAAAGCACCCGCACCACAAAGATGAACCGTAGTCGTGGGAAGCCGGTCTAATCCCAGCGAACGCCTTGGCTTGTCTAGTACAACGTCATCCGCGTTTTTTTGCAACTTCTTTTGTACTTCTAAGCGCGCGAGCTTCGCGTGGATCGAATGGAGTACAAATAATCGGGACCACTTGGTCGTTCGTAATCGTTTCTCCGCCAAAACTTCATCCAAATGGGTTCTGGCTCATCGTTATGGGGCTGAGTGACGCTGACAATAGGTTATTGGGTTCGACTTCGATAGCGGATCGTCGCTCCCTACGCGAAATTCAGCTGCGCTTGCAGCTCCGCTAGCTGCGCCTCCTCGTCCTTCTCCAAACTCGCCGCTTGCTGTTGTTTTTGTAAAAGGAAATGCTGAAGATGAAATCGTGAGCGCGAACGGTCGCGGTCCAGTTGTACTCTAGATGAAACTGAAACATGCAGCACTAATCCCCAAAGCTCATTTTGCAAACCCAAACTAAGTTGTCTAAAAAACTACCGGAGCTGCTGGCACCGTTGCCGCCGGCTGCGCGTTTGGTATTGTTTTGGCCTTGAGCAAGTCTTCTTCCAGGAGCTGCGCCGAAAGCTGGTCCAACTCGTCGTCCAGATCGAGATCGCCGCCGATTTGGTCCGCGTCTGATGTATTTGTTTCATTTGTTCTGTCAAGTGTTGAGGACTGAGTCACTTACTGAGCTACCGCCCCTGGCTCGTGAATTTTGGAGTGTTCCCCCAACCAATGAAGAAGATGAAGATGAATGAAAACAAAAAGTTAAGTAAGTTGGTACTCGATGCAAAGAGGTCGGAGACTTCGTTGGAGAAGTCGTTTTGTTCGGCGAGGTCGTCGAACAGTTGTTCTACCTTGTCGGCGTTCATGTCGTTGGCTATCTTCTTCTGCATCGCCAATCCTTGCTCCATCGCCCGCACGGCGGTCATGTTTGTCGTGGCGTTCTCGAGTTGCCTGACGGAATCGGGAATGTGTAAAATTTGGTAGAGGGAAAAAGGAAGCCAAGGAAACTGACAAAAAAAGACCGACAGTAGCTTACGTAAACGTAGCGATAAAGCAAACTAACAATTGAAAGATAGTACAGGCACTGATTTTCGAGCGTGAGAATCTGGTTGTCGATTTGTGTCGCGTTCTTTCCCAGTGCTTGCTTTCGCAACAGCGCCATTTTCGCCCCGTTCTTGTCCTTTCTTCGTACTTTTTCCCGCACAGCCTCCTCCAGCTCGGCTACCTGCGCATCCATGTACTTTCGTCGCTTTTCCAAGGCTTCGATGTCGCCCCGCAGTCTTTTTATCGTATCCGCCGCCTCCGCGCCCAAACTTTTCTGAGGCTTCTTCTCCACCTCCTTCTTCTTGGATCCGAAAAACAAGTTCATTTCGTCGTGCTGCGAGGTGTAAATGGGGCACTTCGTACCGGGTTCCTCGTTGCTCCTTCCTCCTCCCTCAGGAAGCAAGGCACAGGAGGTCGGAGTCGGACACGAAGTGGAGTGTAGCTAGTGGTCTATAATGTCTCCCCACTGTTACAAACCAGAAAAACAACTCGCGGAGGACCCGAAGACGCGAACGATGCTAGCGTCCTACGCGTTAACCGGGCAGACCCTGATCGGTTTTCTGCGCCGCGCGCCTGACTTTGCGGTGCGAAGCGCGCTAAGTACGCGATTTTTCCGCGTGGCGAGACCAGATCCGTTTCTGCTTGCGCGAATTTACGACGCTTCAGCGCGATCCCCCGCCATCAGTGAATCCTACCAAAATGAAATGAAATCAAATAAAAATGAGTGAATGTGATGTGCGTGATTTTTGTCTTGTGGCTCCGGGCGCAGAAAAGCGATAGGAAGTCGCGCAGAAAAGTGAGCTCCTTTTTGGGGGTCTTACGCCAATGCGGCCATGTCCCTCTGCATGCTTTGTTACCGACACACTGCTTTGCTATGCGATCCCTGCCGATTGTTCTGTAGACCAACAATTACTTACGCCCTCTTCTGGAGCGTGGTCTGGTTTTTTCGTGTTGCGTTCATTGTAAATATTCCAGCTTGAAGAGGGGATCAACCTGAAAGTCCTGACAGCATCAGCAACAACGACCTGAATCAACATGAACAACTCATTTATTAACAGTGTAGTGGCACAGAGCACGACTTCGCCATTTATGCATTCGGGACAGGCAGCGGCGTCTTCGGTACAACAGGTGGTCTTTTGTTTTTTGTGATCCTTCAATTACTCTTCGCCTCACGCACGAACTCAGGGAAAATCAAGAGAACACTCGACGGCACGACGTCGATCATTTTTTGTAAGTCGGGCTCAACAAATGAATGGGACTGCGGCTGGGCGGTCGTCGGATGGGCTTTGACATTTTTTCGCAGTTCATTTACGATCGTGCTGCACCTCTGTGCGTGAAGTGGCGCTTTTAACATTGCTTTCAGCGGAGAATGGGGGCGCTTTGGCCACCGCTCCTCTGATGTTTTAAGCTCCCCCGAGACGCGCTGACGCTGCTGCCGCTTGCGTTACCCGATTAGCGTGTGATGATCCCCCGTCGCACACCTCGTCGATCGAAAACCACTCCAGGCCACGGCCGCCGACAATGACTTTCCCACTTCCACCGGGGTCCACTGCCATACTCTGCAATTCGCTTACTGAAGTGTACCCGACGCCCACCTGCTGCGCAACCCTCCCCCTCGGTATCTTCGGTTCTAACGATTCTCCATCCTGCTCCTCCTCGATTCGAAATGCGCGGATCGTCTGGTCCCAGGCCGCCGCGAGCAGCAGTTTTCGGGCCGGATCGTAGCACACCGCGTTCATCTTTGCAGCTGCGCGCGCTGTCGTGTCCTCTGGGCAGCAAGGGCCGCAGCTGATCACGCTCCGTGGAGTAGATCGCCCAGATTTGTTGACGTCAATTATGTAGGCGTATCCATCGCTGCAGGCGGCTGCGAACAGAATTGATCTTGAACCGGTACTTGAGTCTCCCACCGCACAGATGCTGTTGACTTCCCCAGGCACGCAGGCTTCGCCATTGTCTGTGCGACGGAAACGGCCCGTGTCTTTCGAGTATGGTCCCCCAGCACCGAGAAGAGGAAGGCTCACGCCAAACCTGTGCAACGTTACGGTAAAGCCGGCCTCGTGTCGATACAGGTGAATCAGGCCGCTTGTTGACCCCACCGCAACCAAATGCGTCAGCGGGAGGGTGCTCACCACAGCTACACTGGTGCCAAAGCCCCCGGGCCCGAGGGACACCGGCGGCCCTGGCGTTTTACTCAGCCCCGTCAGCGACCGGGGCCCGTTCACGCCAACGTCGTCGCGCATCGAAATCGAATCATCCTCCACTTCCACATTATGCACGTAATGGCCTGTCTCGAGCCCGCCACCTGCAGTGCACGCGACCCAGAACAGGATCCGTTGCGCGTTCTTTGACAAAGCATGTCGTACCTGCGGCTGATCAAGGGCGCTACAAGTCACCAGCGGTGCCGCGGCGATCGCTACGAGACGCTCGCCCTCATCGGCAATAGAATTCTGGAGAGAGGCCTGCAGGGGGAAATGCGGCCCGCTTGCGTCGAACACCAGCACATGACCGTGGGCGTTCACTACCAACAGCACGTTCAGCGTCTCCTCGTAAAAGATCGACTTCACGGCAGAAGCGTCTCGGTACACGCGCTGGAATGACGGGCGATCCGCCACAGCGCCGTGCACGATCTGAGTGGCGGTTGAGGACGACGAATAAATTGCATTTGCAATGAATTGCATGCTAGTGGTCGACAAAAAAAGAATCGGTGTAGATCCAACATCGGGAGCAGATCAAAAAGCGTACTTATGCATCGGTCAGAGCTTTTTAAGTACCAGTTCGTTTCCCTCCCCGCCGTAGAAGGCGAGCGATAGCGGTTCACCGTTGTCCGCCTTAGTACTAACCGACATTCCAAGCGCCACGGCCAGCACTTCATTTCCGTCCGTGCCGCCGAGGTCGAGCAGCTCCTCTTTCGTATTTCCTGCAACTTCAGAAGAGTGATCGTCCGCTCGTGGCATTTTCTGCACCACTACGACGGACGACATCATTTTCTCTTCCCCCCGCCATTTCCGCTGTCCACGTTTTCCGTACACAAGAAAATCGTCCTGGATCTCTAACGGCCGGTCGGCCCCACCAATGCAGCTTTTCAACAGCGGTTTTGCGCCGAATTCCGCGGCCAAAACGAAGCTCCCCGCCTTGAAGCCGGCGACCCTGCTTGTTGCGTCGGAGAAATGGTAGACGTGTGCGACATTATGCACCTTGTGGTCCTCAATCTTCCGCAGTTGTGCGGCTTGATGGCACTGCTGGTTTCCGGCCTGCACCCGCCACTTCCGAACCGAAGAATCCCCACCCGTCGTGCGAAACACAGCGGATATTGTCCCAGTTACATGATCGCGTGTGGATGGACTTTCAGCGGGTTTGTGCGTTGCCGGAAGTTGCGCGCAACAGTTGATACTCAAGATTCCCTTGTTAAGCTTCGATCCTGCTTTTGCTTCGGCAATGGTCTCACCACGATCGAGACCGAAAATACGGATTCGCCCTTGGTTGTCCCCAAAAGCGAGTGCGAAGAGGGAATCGCTCTCTTCGGCGTAAAGGCCGCAGCAACACTGTACTTTGGACGCGTGAGATGCCCACAGCAATCTCGGCTCTGGCATTTGTGATGTCGCCTCAACGCGTGTCGGTACGGCGAAAACAAACACTTGAGACGGTGTGCACAGTACCAAAACTGAGCGCTCGCGCGTCTGCTTCACAAGCTTCAGCAAGACAACCCGTTGGGCGCTCGCGCCTTGTCCCACCTGTGGTTCCGCTACCCGCTCGCACATGCCCCGCTCCTCGCCAGCTGGATTCACAAAGCCAAAAACGAGGCTCCCGCAGGCGGTGCCGCCCCAAAAGCAAGGTAGTGCGCTGCCCACGCCGCTGTCCCCTTCCTCGCGCCACGACGTCGCCGCAGTCGCGTCGCACAGAACCAGGATTTCCATGCCGTTCGGGATCTCCACCCGCCTCTCGAGCACACCCCCCGAGGACACAGCCAACCGCTCGTTTTCGACAGAGAAGGACATGAATCGCACTTCTTGGCTACCTTCCGCTTTGGCTCTGCTCGGCGCAACGAAGAGCGAAACTCGCTTCTGATTCTGCAGTGGTGGGTCTCCCGCCACTGCGCTTGGAGTGTAACGCACGCGGCAGAGGTCGCGAATGTGCACTTCGCCCCCTCCTACGGGTAGCAGGATCTCCTCCTCTAAGGAGGCGACGTCCAGCTGCTCGTTGCGCTGCTCTTCGTCAGAGATGATCGTCCCCATTTGCATCTCCGCGCCCCACGTTCGCAACCCTCTCCGGATTGTGGACGCGTCAACGGGAAAGACCACGACGCCGCCGTCGCCACCCGCCCACACCTTCAGCGAAGTTCTGTCCGTACGCGTCACAGCAGCGTCTTCGTCGTCATCCGACTTCCAAAGAACGTTCTCTAGCTTCCCGAGCAGTCCGAAAGAGCACCATCGCAGAGCCCCGTTCGCTTCGAAGGTCTGCAGGCACACCGGCTTGAGTGCAGGCGAGCTGGAGTTTCCGGGTGCGTGCAAGTGCAACCACAGTCGCACGGTTCTGTCCTCAGAGGCAGAGAGAACGAGTAGCGCGTAGTGCCCACCCTTTACCCGAAACGGTAGCGCGTCCACGCACGTGACCTTCCCGCCATGGCCCTCTAGCGTTCCTTCCAGTGACATACCGGCTCGGCACCAGATTCTCACCGTGCGGTCGTCAGACGCGGAAAGCACGACAACCTCCTGGTTGCGCTCTGAATCCCACGAAACAGCCCGAACGTCGAGGATAGCCGCGTTCGGATGCGTGCCGAGCGTTTGCCGCCGTGGGCGAAGTGCAGCTGCGGCGCCGTCGCGCAACCCGGGGCTCTGGTCGTCCGTGTTGGGCGATGCCTGGTTTCGGGAGTGTGAGTCATTGATCGCCGTGCTCGGCCGCGCTACCAGAGTTGCTCTGCTCATGCTCTTGATAAGAATTATGTTCTTAAAAAGTACTGAACTTCACCTTGACCTTTACAGACGAAACTAGTAGGCACCTGCATCTGCAGCACGCCACTTGGGCCTCCAAACAAGACACAGGGCGCGCCCGCATCTTCACCTTGCTCGTTCTTGCCGCTGCCGCTTTTTCCGGCGTGGCAGACCGCCCCCGCGTAGCAGATTGCTCCATTTTCGAGCACCTCTTCCTCTTTCACGAGAAGGAAATCGCAGATTGCAACTTTTCTTTGGCGTTCATCACCGTAAGGGGCGTACTCCATTTGAAACGTCAGGAGCCGCGATCCTGCCGTCAGTATGGACAACCGCGTCTGGAAGTCCTCGGCCTGGTCAGTACTCTTGCAAGGGGCGAGAGACACATGTACAATCCACTCTCCCTTGAGGGCCACGCCCACGTCGCAGGGAATTCGGGTCGTCTCTAGAAGATGGTTGATCACGATGAGCTTGCTGCCACCGTAGACAAACAGCAGATTCCTCCACGGTACCAGCCCGTGCACATGGATTTTCCTCTGTCCCGCTGCTCCTCTCGTGCGCAAAGACGTCGGGGAGAGCACATCTTTGACGACGGCGGCTAGAGAAAATCCGCCTGACCCTTTCTTACCGCCTATCGCTTCCCCTTCCTCGCTTGACCGGTAGAAGTACACGTCCGAACCCACCGCAACGACGAAAAGACCAGCATCTTCCCATTGCGAACCGGCCTGCGAAGGCACCAGCGCTCGCTCGCTGCGTATGGCGACGTGCTGCATTTATTTGGCCTCACGCGATTCACGGTTCATTCTTTCTAATGGGAAAGTAGGGCGTCTGCGTTATCGTAATCGTATGATAGAGAGGCCATCGCGGAGGAGGTGTGGCAATAGTCGTTTTTGCCGCCGTCGAGTAGAAAATGTGGTCGCCAAAAAAAACAAGTATTCTTTCATATTCAAGTCGCGCCGCTGTTCGTCTGAGGAAGACAAGTTGGTTAAAATTATACCTCGCATCAATGAAAGAGTTTGATTGTGAAAGTAGCGAAACGAGCACGAGCGGTGCGCACGGAGATCTTCTTTCGCCGAACTCTTCATCCTGGATCTCGCTGCTCTTGATCGCGTACTTACATCGGACAAGCATCGATTTTGATCCGACTTCACGAGACTCGCGGGTCTCACCGCCATGCCCGTTGTAGTTCTCAGTGAGCGAGAATCGGCGCCAGTTTAAGTTCTTCGCTTGCGTTTTGTGCGCGCTTCATTCATCGTAGTGCTGTACAAGCAAATGTGATTGTCGGCGTTGTTGTAGTGTACAAAAAAATTGATTTTCTCTTCGCGTTGCGTCATGAAATTTCGCTGCCTGTGCGTGGTGCATTTTGCGGTTCGCAGACACGTCTGGGGCGTAAAAGTTCGCCCATCCCCGCAAATGGTTAAGTAGCATCGCTCTGCGGCCTTGTCGAACAATGGTTTGCGGCTTCAGCTGCTCAGCAGCGGAAAGCCGGATTATGGTTTCAGTTGACCACAGAGAGACCAGTGCGGCAGCGAAAGCAAATCCAATCTAAGAAGGTCACCATATTCTTCTTATTTTCCATCTTTCGACGGCAGATATCCGAGTATGACAGGTGTGCCTTGCGGCGTCACACGCAATTCGCGCATCGCGCGTAGTAAGGGCCCCTCTGCCTCTTCAGTGTTGTCTGCAACGTTGTTTTCCTCCCCGTAGAACCTACTCAACGGTGTGATACCTACTTGCCTAGGTGTCAAGTAGGTCCTCCCCGTAGTACTCAACGGTAGAACAGGTAGCTGCAGCTGGCGGTTTAGGTCTTGCACGGCAGGTATTAAGAACGACTCCGCGTTCGACTTCGGAGGAGCGGCACTGGACACAGAAACAGTCCTCGGCTGGTCTCCAACCGCGGCTTCCTCCGTTTTTACCCCTTCTGGATCTGCGCCCGGCCCCACAGCGGCTGCAGATGCAGTAGTAGACGGTCGACTTGCGCTAACAACGGTAGGATCTTCAGCTTCCGCTTCTTCTACTTCAGGCATCTGGTTTAGGAGCAGCAACTCCGGATCAGCGCGCACGACAGCCTCGATGTCAACAAACCGGTTCGCCGTGTCCGATTTGTCCAGACTCGGCCTCCGCGCTCCACACTTGATGTGAGACGATGCTGGCGGCTTGCGCGACACAATCCCGCTCAGCAAACCCGCACCGAGGCCACTCTTTGATGACGGATGCCCTGCTCTCTGACGCAACCCTGCACTTGAGCGGAGCCGATCTCCGTCTCCGATGTTGAAAAACTGAGTTACCATCGAACCAACAGGCGACGTCACTTTCTGCTCGAAACGGAAGGGGGGCCGTGAAGAAAAATCCACCGGGTCCGTGTAGCTGCGCCCCCGCGCGATTCCGCGAACCGCCGCTTCGTACTTCTCCTCGACGAAATTCCAATACACTTCGAAAAGTGGCGTGCCGACGTCTCCCTTCTCCGACAGGACACCGCTATTGGAACAGCCGCAGGCATGCCGCCGCAGTGGAACATCGCGTTGTTCCCCCACGAAATCCTCCTCCTGGTAAAACCAGTCCAGCGCTGGGTCTTGCAGCTGGGGCGCGTTTCGCGCCGCGAAATTTGGAGACGACGCGCCGCTCGTGACGGCTTGGGCGCTGAGCAGAAACTTCTCATCAACGCACCGCTTCGACGACGACAGGGACGACTGCGAAGGTCCGAAAGAACGGATTTTTGCCCCCTGCTGCCTGCTCCCTGCTCCGGGGGCGTTCTCTCCGACGCTCGCCGCACACCTTGATATAGTCCCTCGCTTCGCACAGCAGTTTGCGCCTGGAAGTGCAGCTGCAGTCCGTACGAGCAGCGACGGACCCACCCGCAGCAGGTTGCTCACAAGGCTTGATGAGAGCGCCGCAGCATCCGTCCATTTCCTTCTGAGGAGACTCGGCGCCGCCTGTCCAGCCCCGTCTTCGCAATCAGCCGAAGCCGCACTACAGCAAGAACTTCGCCTACTTTCTACCTCCGCCAGCTCCACCTCCTGCACCTGTATCAGCGTGTTCAGGTAAGGAGAGTAACTCGACGCAAGCGCTTCTTCGTCCGAGCTCAACGCCCCTCCGGTAGACAGGATGCTGCTACTCCTCGACGACTTCGCTGTTTCCGCACGCTTCTTCTCGATCGCCGCAGCGAGTACACGGTCCACATCCGAAAGCTCCTCCTCGGAATCGGAGCCCGGATCGCCCACACGCGTACCAGGGCCGTCGCCGCAGTACTGTTGCTTTCTATCCTCGACCACTCCGATCGCCACCGCACGGACAGGAACCCTGTTATTTGTGCGCGACCAACGAGCAGCACTTCTCCTGGTGGTCCTGCCGTGACTACTGCAGCTAGATGAGGAGACGCCGCGCGAGAACACATCGACCTCATCCGAGGACGCCGTGGGCGACGAGGAGGGCTCTAGACTGGGCAACGAGAACGCCTCGTTCTCGGTCGACGAGAGTTGGTCGTCCGCGTCACAGGTGGAGACTTCATCTTTGTCCTCCGCTGACACGTAAAAATTCGGGTGCTGGGCGCCCGCTGTTGCGAGAGGAGCAATCAGGGTATCTGCCCGGAAGCGAAAAGACTCTACCTCCCCTTCTTCTCCAGAACCAGATCCACTCCTACGCGGCGCGACAGTTTTTGTTTTTCCTCCACCGCTCCCGCTTTCGTAGTACTTCGCGAAGTCCACCACCACGATCCCATTCCCCCGGTACGCCACGAGCTCGTCGACCTGTACCCCACGCGTGTAAAAGTCAAACCGGTGCGCCTGCAGCCTGGCGTCATCGATCAACACGCCTTCGTTTTTCAGCAACGTGTCCCACAGGTGGGTGCGAACCCCGTCCCGCCCGAGCTCCTGTAGCAGCGACCCGGCCACCACCTGCACGTTGAACGACTTCAGCACGGAGGTCCCTCTGTTGTAAGGCGTGCCAGCCGTCGCGGCACCGGTTGTACCTTTCGGCGATGCGGATGGCGAAGTTGCCCTGGTGGGGTCACCAGGAAAGAAGCAGGCTGCCGCCGTCAGCACCCGAGAGGGAGAGATGATGACGCCCACGCAATCCCGCCCAAGGCCCGTCACGCCGACGCGTCCGCCGACCTCGAGCCACACGACGGACCTGGCCATCTCCTTTACGAGGTCGCGCGTTAATCCCGGTTCGTTTTCCATCGACAAAGCATGCGTAAACCGAAACTCGCTCACTGGCGTGCCGCCACAAACAGCTGCGACTGGACGTAGCAGCGATGGCTGCCCGAATGTGTCGAAGGAAGTCAAACCCAAAGCCAAGCGACATAGGAAACCACGCGCTGCTGCCGATGCGTAGCGGTGTTGTGTGGGACGACGGGGCTCGCGAAGCCTCCTCGCCGAAAGGTGCTGACATCTGCTCATGATGGGCAGGGCACGGTTGCGTGTGGCGAGTCGCACTGCACTCGATGCGATAGGGTACTTGAAGAAACAATGAAGCGGTGGCACCAGAGCAGACTGCTCCTTCTACAATGAATGCGTATTACGATGATCTAAATAAAGGCTATTCTGCTGTAAATTCCTTCTCGCGCCTGTGCAACCTCCGGCTAACGCTGTTAAAAAGAATCTTAAGAGACGCTTAGGCTCGCTTCACTGATACGCATCCCCACAAACGCGTGAAAAAAGCAAGTGCAGATCAGAATAACAACTTCGGATCCGTTTTCGCAACTGCAACAACTTGCCAAGCTCCAGATCCCTGGTTGATCGTATGAACTACAAGTACGCACGACGGCACACCATCTCATCAATCGGAACCTTTCACGAACATGCGCGTCCCGCCGGTATCATAGTCAGACTGCAGCGCCGAACGTCTCCAATCGCTGGGCTGTCGTATTTCATACACCAAAAAAATTGAGATGCTACCTCCAAAAACGTACTCGCTCAAGGAATCATGGGGAGGGAAAATTGGGTCGCTTCAGTACTAGATCGCAAAATTTGTACTGCTTCGGCAAAAAAATGGGATAATATTCAGCTCCAAGCGCCGCGGGTAGTAAGGGTTACAGTTATGAATGTAAGTTGACCTTATGTTTTTCGTGGTGATGGGTATCATGGTAGTAGTAGTAGTTTTACCCACTGATGCAACCAAAATCAGCTGCGGGGTATGAGTTTGAAGAGTTCAATTATCACGACGCGCCACCCTCCGGCTTACGCCGGCACGTCTTCTCATGATTTTGCACTCTTCTTATTCCCAACAGATCGCCATGGCTCAACTCCATCATCACCCCTCCCTGACCAATCTTCCTGCTTGCGGCTCTGCACTGCCTGCATTGCACAAAGATGTCCCCGTCTGGCTGTCGAACAACTGCGTCTGCTGGCGGGGTCACGGTGACGCAGACCGCGTCTGATCCCCCGTGGTACCTACCGTTCGTGGCGTCATAGCAGTGGCATTCCGGCCTGAACTTGTCTTTCAGGTCCGGTTCCGGATCCGCTGCCCTATACTGCGGCCCCTTCACCTGGTAAACCCATATGTAGTCGTTTCGTCTGTGAGCTGCCTGGTGCTTCTCCATCGCGCCGGCTGTCGTCGAGAAGTTGATGCCGCATTTCTCACAACGCAGCAGCGGGGCCCCGGCGTTCCTCCCCACCCTCGGTTGACCCCTTTGGCGGATCTCGGTGACCGCCTCCCCACATCGCGTCAGGGCGGCATCGCGGAATCGCTGCTCCCATCCCTTCAACTTTGCTCGCGCTTCCGCGTCCATTGCGGCACGTGCGGCAGAGCTCGTGTCCGGAACCCTCAGGCCGTGTTCCGCCCTCAGGTGCATCACTAGTTCGTCGGAAGCACGTAGTTCATCAACTGGATCACATCTAATGTCTGAGTTCCCACCACGCCCCTCACGCAGCCTAGCATTGCAAATCCCGCAACTCCCGCCGCGCAGGAAGTTCTCCGCGCCCAAGCTAGGTCCGCTGTAGGACATCTCGATGGCACCTACATCCCAGCCCATCTCGATGGCCTCGTCCCTCAGTGCGCGTCGCGTTTTTTCATTTCTTTTATCACCAAAATATCTTATGGTGAGCCTATCAGCAGCCTCTTGGTCCTCCTCGCCGTCTCCCCTGCTCCAGTCTTGGATCGAGTCGAGAGTGAATCTCTTCCTCGCCAACGCGTGGACAACGCGTTTGTTCCTGCCGTACTCCTCCTCCCCCTTCTTTGCTCCGTGTTCCTGCCTTAGCTGACTCAGCGGCCTAGAGAGAAAGGGCATCATCTCCGGCGGCATCCCACAGTCGGCCATGTGTCCGTGGAAGCTAGCAAGTACATCTGGCACCCGCCTGGCCTTGGGCTCGAGCTGCGCGTTGTCAGCAGAGGAAACCAAGTATGTGGAGACACTGGCCCCCGGGACAGCAGGATCAGGAAAAAAATGTCCGGTCAAGGCAACACGAGACAGCTCGTCGCGCTCCCTTCTCAGCGTGTGCGCTAAGAATCGCGACTGGAGGAACCTCAGGTGCGCGAGGAGGGGGGGAATCTGTGCTCTCCGCCGCATGTCCGCATCGGTGATCAGCCCCTGCCACCTCTGCCAGGGCTGAACCCCGAGCACCGTAGCCAACATCTTCATCTCGATCGCCGCGAGTTCCTTCACCTCGCCCTCGTCGAGTTGCCTAGCCACCAGACCATAGGTCAAAACCGGTCTTATCATGACCACGATCAGTTCCCCTTTCCTCGCGTTCGACAATTTCGCCACGCCACTGATCATTCGCTTTAACCTATGGAAGGCGCCCCACGCTTTCCCGATTTTCACCCGCACGTCTGTGCCCGAATCGGTATACGCGCCCAAATTCCTCACATCCAGCAATGTGACGTCGCCTTGTTCCCGTTTCGTTTCATTTTCGCGCATCCCCGCGTCGGCCAGCGTGGCCCGCATCAGCGTCATGACCGGCAACTCCATCGGCGCCCTTTTCGGTTTTGCCGCCTTGGCCTCCAAAGCCTCCGTCGTTACTTCCTTGGCCAACCTCTGCGACAGCTGCGTCAGTATCGTCGTGTCGTCCGCAAAAAGTACGTCGCGGATCCTGTGCACCTGGTCCGCCGCGTCCCTGGTCATCAAGTCGGCAACGCGGTCCTTCCTCGCCATGTGCCAGCTGCTATCGTCAGCCACCAACCGCACCCCACTGGTGTCCACCAAGCCCGCCTGCTCGCAGCGGCGCCTCCACAAGCGGACCACCGGAGTATACGCCATCGCAAACAGCAAGGGCGAACTGACGCAGCCCTCCTTCGTGCCGTGGGGCAGCCGGAACGGCTCTCCCCCGGGGAAGCAGTGGGTAGCCGACCTGTGCGAAGCCTGTATGTTTGCCCAGCACCTGGAGCCCCCCAGGCCAAGGGCGCCAACCGTTGACTGCATGAGGCGCCAGTCGGTGCTCGGGAACGCCTTCCGGAGGTCGATGAAGACCGTCGCTACGCTGTGCAACTCGTCACACCGTTGGTGTAACATGTCCTCCTTCAGCCTCCCGTACAACAACAAACTCTCCAAACATCCGCGCTTTCGCCTAAAGCCGAACTGGCTCGCATCGAAGAACGATGCGTCCTCTAATAGACTATAGAGTCTATCAGAGTAGATCCTCACTACCAGTTTTAATACAACTGGGGAGACCACCAAAAAACGGTAGCCGTCGGGATCTTGCTTGTCTCCCTTGCCCTTGAATAGGGCTGAGTCCTTGCAGAGGTGTAAGGCCTCGCCCAGGTCGGCCAACGTCTTCCCCTCGAGCTCCGTGTTTATCTCCTCGAGCAGCAGGCGCAGCGAGGCGTCGTTGAAGAACCGCAGCGCATCACCGGACAACCCATGTACATCAACAGCTCGCCCGCCCTGCCAGGACCTGTTGACCGCGCCCTTGAACTCCCTAAACCCAATTGGAGCGTCGAGTCCCTCTACCAGGTCCCGCGGGAGAGGATCGATCAGTCCTGCCATCTCCGACTCTATCGGCAGGTGGGCAGCCCCCGGGTGCAGCGGGTTGGATCCGACGGCCTCATACTGCTTCGTCGCCTGCTCGGCAGTGATGGCGCAAGAAGTCTTCTTCCCAGCCATCGACTCCGACTCGCTGAAGATCTGCCACATCTTGGCCCTGCCGGCGGCGTCCTCAACCAGCCGCGGCGGATTCTTACTCAGCCGCTTCGGGACCCTAACACTGCCCTTCGGCACCAGCATCGTCGGCAGGATCTCCATGAGGTGGCTCTGAAAGCCTTCAAGACCAAAACTCCCCCGGCTTTCCGTGATCTTCTTCTGCAGTCCGACGTTAATCTTTTCTACGACCTCCTTCGGCAGTGCGGTGGCAATTTGCATTCCGCGAAGCTTTTTCTCCCGCCCCTCTTCTTTCAGCTGCTTCCTGGTTCGAACCTCGACCGACAGCTCCAGCGCCCTGTGCGAGTAGCGCTTCCCGTTCCACCTGGCCACTCCCGCTGGGTCGTAGGGAGAACATACGTTGAGATCGACGCGGCGGTAGCCCTTGCACCTTGGCAAGCACCCGCCCGGCACGATGGCGTGGTCGACCTCCGAGGATCCCAATGCAGAGCTGAACGTCGTGTAATTCCCGTCCCCCGCCTCAAAGTGTGAACCAGCGAGGACAAAGTTCTGTTCGTTCAGCCGCCGGGCCAGCTTCCTTCCCCGGGCTGTGGACCTAGGCATTCCCCACCCACCATGGACCGACATTCCACCGAACTCCTCCGACCCGACCTGTGCATTAAAATCACCAAGGCAAACTCGAAATTTCCATTTGTCTTGCTTCCTCTTTTTCATCTCGGTCATGATCTCGAGCAGCCCGCGATCGAATTCCTCCGCGGCAGCCGTCTGGTCACGAGTGGGGGAGTACGCAGCAGCCAGAACAATCTCGTCTAAGTACAGTGCGATCATGCGGGGCCGCCACCTCACTGCACGCCCGAGCTCTGCCTCCCGTCCCTCGACATGCAGCGCCCGCACCTGTTTCCGTAGTTCCTTGTCGATAATTAGCAGTCCGGCCCCATTGGTCCACAGCAGATCGTAGTTGGCGTGGTGCATCCACCTGGGCCCCGGTGGCGCATCAACACCCTCGTCATCGATGACCTTCTCCCCCGCCGTTGTTGCACGTCTCGTCATTCTGTGGAAGAGCTCGGCGTTCTCAATTGCTCCTTTGACGTAGTCAAATTCACTCAGCGCGACGACGCCGAGCCTCCTCCATCTGGCGAACTCGATTATTTCGGCCAACCGATCGTCACCCGGCCCGGCGCTCTCCGCGTTTACGGCTCCTATCCGTAGCCCGTTGTAGCCCGGGGTCGTGACGGTCTCGGCAACTGGTACTTCCCACCAAGGATCGAGATCATGGTCAGCCGGGTCAGTGGCCTCAGAAGCGTCGTCGCCAGCCTCGCTGCCGAACTGCTCGCTCCCGGGGCCCTCGGCTCCTGCTTTCCCGCGGCCTTTTGCGCGGTTTCCTCCACCTGCTAACTGGGTGATGACTATCTGCGCTTCATCCGATGCTGAAGCAACCTCATCGGGCCGCCCGCCGTCGTCCCCAACGACCTTCGCGGCGCTCGGTTCTTCTTCATCACTGCCCGCCTCGTTTAGGTCGTTTTTCCCATCCCCGTTTCCCAGATCGGCAGTTGTTGTTTCATCCGCTCCGTCTCTTCGCTCCGCTTTTGAGCAAAAAGTTGGTGCCGGGGAGTCGACAGGAACAGAAGGGGGTGTGTCGTTGGTGGAAACGACGTCAGCAGCCGCTTTGCTCGTTGGACTGGTCATCACTCCTTCTCGAGCCTCTGGTGCTCCTTCTGCAGTTGCGCACGTTTCGTCTGACTCACCATCCTCGGCGTTAGCAGTTGCAGAGGCGGCACTGGTGCCCTTCCTTCCCGGTCTCCGGACTTGGTCACTTGTCACATAGTCTAGAAATAGGGGCCACATCAGTAGATTGATCATCACGCAAACAAACACAACAAAACCAACAACCCACGCCTTCGACTTGCGCAGAGCTGCACCTCGCCTTGAGCCTCCGAGACAACTCTCGCAACGCGACGCAGGACCGCACGACCACCTCGACTTTGGAGCGCAGCTCCTCACTCGTTTGTTGTTTGCATGCCGCGCTCCTCGCACGCGGCGTCGGTCACACTGCTCGATTTTCCAGATTCTCTCCCTGCTTAGCTGTAGGAAGAACAGCGTGGCTCGGCCAACCTTCCGAGCTGCCGCCCTTACTGCGTCGTCGACGGTGAGGTTTTCATCATTTTCCCCATCACTAATTGGCGTTTTTCGTATGATATCGTCGTCTTCTTGTAGCCACTGAGCGAGGTCTCTTTTGTCCTTTCTCGTGCGTCGCCCAGTGCCACGAGGGCGGCACCACGCGCGCAGCCCGTCGTCAACCACCAACGACTCACCATCGACGGAGAGACCGCCGACGACGCCACGGTCTTCAACAACTATGTATCTTCCATTTTCTTCTTTTTCAATAGTTCTCAACCACTCGTCGTCATCTATTTTTCTGTTCTTGTAGCCACTGTTTTCGTCCTTCCATCCGCCCTCGACAGCGTCCGCGCCGCTGCCGGAGTTCGAACTACTACTCTTGTGCTCCGGGGCGGCACCACTTGTTCCACTGCTTTGCCTGCTATTTGTCTTGTCGATGCTGATGTCTTTCGCCTCGGGTTCGGCTTCAGTAGTCTCGTCGTCAGTAGTCGTTAGCTCATCCCCGCTTCCAATGGTGGTAGCATCGTCATCGCCGGCCCGCAAAGCTTCAAATCCGCTCCACCTGTTATTGAATCCCCCTTCATTACGGGTCGCTTTCTCCCATCGGCACCTGAAGCAGTTTTGTTTGTATGCGCTACGCTGATGATCAATTCCTACCTTGTGGCCACCTACGAGACTATTTTCCTGTGACTGACCCCGGACCGCTCTCCTCCTTCGCACTTTTGTCCAAAAAGTATTGGCCGTGGCCACTTCACGAACAAGGTGCTCTCCTCCAGACTGTCCTGGTGGCGCAACGCGGCCGACGGAGGCGCAGACGGGGTAAGAGGAAGCTGGTTCTTGCCGTTGGTTTCCTACATCATCGCCACGTAGGAGTACCTCCCCCTCCAATTCACCAGCGCCGGCACCGTGATCACCAAATTGCGACGCGTCTTGCATACTGTAGTTGCTTCTTTGGGAGCCTACAACCCCGGGGGCGACGCCGGCACCAGGCCCAGCCGCAAGGTTGATGTCTTCACCCCCATTTTTGTTTTTATTCCCATGGAACTCGACGTCGCTGATGTCATTATCGGTGTCCTCGTTAGGTTCGAATCCAACAACGGCTGCATCAGCGTTGACGTAGAACGTGCCCTGGTCCCGGAGCATCGGCGCGACTGGCGCACCCTTCGCGAAGGAGTAGGAGGCCCCCGTTTTCATAGCCTCTTCAACGGCGAGAACATTGGCACGCATGGCCTTTTTGAGCTCTCTTGTCTGCGCTTCAACTGGTATGATCGCCGACGCGAATCCACCTTGTCCGGCGCTGGCTCCTCCACTTCCCCGCAGGATCTGCAAGACTTCATCGTTGACTTTGGCGCTGGCGTCGATTTTCTGTTCGATGTTGCTCGTGTTGACTTCGATTTTTGTCGACAGGTTGCGGATTTGCCCGCTGACCGCTTCGTGCTGGCGATCAGTTTTTTCCTCGAGCGATTGCAGTCCCTCCTCGATTGCGTTGACCTTATTTTCAAGCGGAGCAATGCGTTTTTCAATCGCTTGCGTGCTGATCTTTTCAATTTCCGTTTTGAGGTCCTCAAAGGACATGCTCGCGACCTCGCCGCCTCCGGTCCTGGCAAGCTCCTCGCTCGGCTCCACGTCATCTGGTTTGTCTGGAAAGACGGTTGAGTGGGCATGAACGACGTCTCGGGGGTCCCTCACCTTACGCAGCAACCGCGGCTCAGTGGCCAGTACGGACTTGCCAGTCCTTTGAATTCGCTTCCAGAAGAGGTTTCCCACGACGTGGTCACCAACCGAGGCTGCCCGCACGAGTGGATCAAGATTTTGGGGAAAGACCGGGATCTCGTCGCTTTCCTCCTGCGCGTCGAAGCAGGCGGCGAAGTAACCCGCGACTGCTCCCGGTTGGATCATCATTTTCTTTCTCGACTCGCCTTTTCCCTGCCCCTTCGGTTGTCCTCCCATGATCTGCGTCACGCTCATTAGGTGGAACCCATGCGGAAGAACGTACTTTGGTCTGCTTTCCTTCGCGCCATTTCCCACCGTGATGGGGAACAAATACTCCTCGAGCATTACTCCGGCAGGTACGACGACATTGCGCGGATTGTTTTCGGAGACGTGTTCCTTTCTGATGCGGATGCGGTCCGGCTTCAGTCCGATCGTCCGGTACGGCCGGTCTCGTTGTTTCTGGACGATCCTGGGTCCTTCAATCGCGAGCTCAGAACCGAACTTGTGGACCGCTCGCTCGGCGTCTTTCATCTTCACGTCGCCACCGTCATCACCCTCGCCAACGCTTGCCGCATCTGTTTTCTCTGCTGAGGTCTTGAGCTTGTTGTTGAGGATGAGGCCATGTTCATCGTCCTCGGAAAACCCGTCTTCATCGAAGTACATCAAGCAGTTGATGGTTTCGCCGCCGTAGTCCTGACCCCCCTTGACCTCTGGCATCATCAGCGCGGCAAGAAACCTGCCCCAAACTTCGTTGACGTCAGTCGGTCGGCGGTTTGCGAGGTCACGGTGCGCGCTGATCGTCTCGAACACCTTTAGCCAGATGCCCTTTCTCCTCGCTTCCGCCAAGCCCATATTTTCCGTCATCTGCCAGACGAGCAGATGGGCGACTCTTTTGCACTCTCCAAGATTGAGCTGAGTCCACCCCCTCATCAACTTGTGCTGCGCAACGACGACCGCATCAACTGCTGCGTCGATGAGGAAAGTTTCTCTCCCGCCACCGTAGTCCAGCTTTTCCATCCTGTACCCAGTGATATACTCGGCAACATCATCCGCCCTCCGGTACGCTGCGTCGATCATTACTTCCTCGGCGCTGCAGAAGACGATGTCAACTTCCTGAAATTCGAGCTTGCAGCGGTATTTCTTTCTCTGCTTTGTGATTTCGTTGGCGCAGTCGCGGGCGGCGGCGCGGAGGACCCGGCCACAGTGATCGGCCGTAATCTTGTACATCGGGTCAGCAGCCGAGCGAGCAAATACAGTTGTCGTCTCCTGCTCGCTTCCGGCTTTATTGCCTGGCTGTCCTCCGATGTCCTCGATCGCTCTGCGTTTGGTCTGCTCGTTGTTTGCGTCGCTTCCCTCCTCTGGCTCCATCCTGCCGCTTGTCACCATGCGAGTCTTGTATTTTTCGACGCTGCCAGCGGCAATCATGAGAAACTCGGCTGCTTCGTCGTACAGCCCGATGTCGTCACCACGCATGACCAGCACACCAACGATTTCTTTGAACCACGAATCCGTCTTTCGTTCGCTTTTTCCGATAAACTTAAACTTGATTTCCCTCTTGATTATCGGCGCTGCCTTGGCAGTTGCAGCTCCCTTCCCCATGTTTTTCCCGTCGTCGAGGAGCAGTTCCATGTTGCTTTTTGCTGCTTCCGCGAGAAGACCGGCGTCCTTCGAGCGCAGGTTGTATTTATTCCCGAGTCTCGATTTGGCGATCGCCCCGAGCTTCGGCCCTGGGTCTACTGCAGCAGCCGCCGCAACTGCAGTTGTTGTGGTGTTTTTCTTGCCCAACTCGAAAAGCGAGAGCGCGTCGCTCCTCCCGCTCGACAAAGCCGAGGATGCGCTTCTCTTGTTCTGCCTCGTAGCCATTGCGCCGCCAACTTGTTCTTGAAGTTAGAGGAAGCCGCTTCTGTTCTTGACCGTTTGGGAAGCAGCGGAATCCGGTGGCACGAGTATGCCAGTGACGCGACGTTCTTGTGGGTGTGGGCGATGCGATCGCTTCCACAGCCAGAGTACTTCCTCGCGTTTCTGGGCTTGGTTTTGTTTGTATAGTTCAAGGTAAATTTTTTCTTTCGTTTCTGGGTAGGACGACGTCGCAGTTAGGTCGTTAGTTAGTTATCTTTACGCACCATGCACAACTTCGATTTTATTTTACGTGACAAGGATTTAGTTCGTTCGTAAGTTCGTTTTTATAAATGTACTCCTTAACTCGAATCTGCCGATCTGTTCGTTAAAAGTGAATACTTCTGCGTTAACGAGAGAAATTTCAGTGATGTGCCCTGACTGCCACTCAAAGTTAGACGCCTCGCCTTCAGTTATTGCGCGTTCATTCCTTTTTCTCCATTCTACGTAATCACCTACTTTAAATCCATAATTGGTCATTAGCCTATCTCGTGATGTGTCGGAGAAACAACAACTGAAAAAGTCAAAACTGTCGCTGAGTAAGTACCGTACCAGGCTCCTGTTCGATTGGTTCAATTGCGCGGAAGAGTTTATTTTTCAATCAACTTTATTCAACGATGTAGGAAAATGCAGAAGAATGGTAAAATTTATATGCATCTAGATGTCTCAGTGCCTCGATATGCTTTGGATCGATAATCGGTAGTAGCTTATCGGTAATTCTCGCTGGCTAACTTGTATATAGGCCACCCCCTGCCCGAAGGCCGGAGGCAACTACCGTAGGCTGCTAAGTAGTCTACCTGTCGACGGGCGGGCGGTCAGAATTACCAAGGACGGAGCAGAAGAAGCGTCAGCCGAAGAGGGGCACCACACCAACGGGCCACTGAGATCGTGTCATGTAATATCAAAATCAGCAGATCGATAATACTTCAGAGATGAAGACACAGTGCGCTTTGAGGATCACGATGACGCGCTTGGTTCCTATGCTTTCGAATGATCGACGCTTTCATGGATCTTCACGCATCTGCTACTCACGTCCCGGTACCACCACTGCCGACCATCAATTACCTTACAATTTTATTAGTTATCTGCGACGTCGTCTTAATGAGTTGACTGCTTTTCACTACTTTTTGCCCCTACTCAATCCCAAGCGTTCTGGGAATTTCGTTTTTCTTTCGGGCGTGAAGGCGTGATGTAGTAAATCAAGCTGTCTACCTACTGATTCCTGGAGCGTTGCAATCGGGCTCGGGCCTCGCAGCCACAGGTCAAGGGGCACGCCTCCCAAGACCTTGAGCCAAAAATTTATACATCGTGCGGCGAAACCATTTTTCCGCTGCCTCCAGCCAAAACCAAAAGATCAGCGGGCTATAGCGGCAAAACATTACTCTACCTACACTGACTGTCCTGTATCGGTCCTGCTTAGCGTCGCCGTTTCGTCCACGTACACGTGTTCGCTGTATCTTTCCCGCACCGTGGGCGACACCTGCACCAGGGCTGCAGTGATCAGGTACATGCATCTCTTTTTCAGCATGATGTCCGCCTCTTCGTTCTCGAAGCACGCTGCCATTTCTTTCAGGAGGAAGTACTGCCACCCCAGCACGGTGTCTGTCGGCGACCGCAAGGTCGGGTAGCCGGTCAGGAAAGCGAACTCCGAGTTCCGCAGCTCCCGCTGCTCGGCGTTGGAGAAGTTGCGGTGCCACATGGTGCGCAGCTCGCCGTAGAACGCCTTCAGCTCCGGCAACGTGAACGCTAGAAACACCGACTCGTCCAGGTCCAGCGTCGCTTCGATGAAGAAGGAGTGGAAAACGGCCTGCGCCATCGCGGCGATCTTCGCCTTGGGGTCTTCCCCCACGTCCTCCGCGGCCACCTCGGCGTAGCTGTAGTTTAGGGGCAGTTTCTCTTCGCAGGGGTCGATCAGTTTCTCCTCGACGAGGATCTGGATCAGTTTCTTGATCGAAGCGATGGCCGCATCGGGGATGGGCTCCTTCGACACGGGGTGCACGAGCGCCTGGTTCAGTTGGAGCTGCCGCTGCACCGTCTCGGCAGCGAACCCCCGGCAAAAAATACCATTCTCCCAGTAGCTAATAAGGTACTTCACCTCCGCCGGCTCCGGGAGGCGGCGGGTCGCGTACGCGGCATTCTTGTTTGACGTGGACTTTTGTCCTCCCGTGGTGCTGGGAGCCGGCGTGTCTTTCTCCCATATCTGCAGCTGCGAGATGGGGTCGATCGCGTCGTCACAGTACAAATGATTGAAAAACGCGGGCCCGACGCGGCCTCCCGCCTTGACGTAAACGCTGTACAGGGGGTTCTTTTCCAAATCTGCTGGCAGTCCATACCGCATCGCGAGCGCATCGTCGGGCTTCATCGATACCAGTATCCGGCTGCTCGTCGGCGACGCCGGGCGCGCGTTCCGATTTCCCGACGCTGCCGGGGCTCGTGCTGCGTGCCTGTTTCTGGCAGTGGCAACTTCGTGCAGGGGCGATCTCTGGTTCCGCGGCGGGCTCCGACTCTGCGCGCGATTCACGAGTTGCAGCAAAGTGGGCGGCGAAACTCCGAATCCCCCCGGCGCGGCACGGGATGTACTCCCACTTACGTCGCCCTGCCGTCGCGACAGCGGCGAGCTGGCGCGACCGGAGTTGGAACGACGCAGCCTCTCGACGGGCCTGCTGCGCGGAAACACGTTCCCCGCCGCGCGGTTGGCGACGGACGGCGGCGACTGCCGACGCACGATGGACGGTCGTACGAGTCCAGTGGCTGGAAAGGGAGTGCGGCTCGCCGCGGCAGAAGAACTGCCTGCGGGAACCGCGCGTCCGGTTGCCGTCGATACTGCCGCGGTCGGGATCACAGCAGCTCCTCCTGGTAGTTGTGCCTCTATCCCCGCTGCCGCAGCCGCGACCATCGCCGGAGTGCCAGGCAGATCGTCAAGCACTCGCTGCCGATCCGCTGGCCTAAAGAACCGCGACGAATTGCTGCTGCTACTTGCTTTCGATGTTGCAGTTGCGCCTGCGTTTCCGGTGGCTGCAGACGCCGACGGAGTGACCTTCTTTCGGGCCGACTCTGAACTCGCGGCGTTCTCGTTACTGAGCGGCGGCGCAGCACCAACGGACGCCTGCGGGACAGTCGTTGTCGACGCCAGCGGATCAGTAGAAGAGCCACTCGCACCAGCCTTGTTCGCTCCATCGCTCCGCAAGTTGTTCGAAATGGACTCCAACACCGCAGTGTCCAGATCCGAATACTGCCGCGGTGAAAGCGTGGCCACCGATCCGATTTCGAGCGAAGTCGTATCTTGCTGGGCAGCCGCGTCGGATTGCATCGACCGCGGAGGTCCGGCTAGGTCTAGAACCCCCGCAGCCGCGGCGGGCGAGAGTACAACTGTGTGGACACTCGCGTTATCGTCCGCGTCGCTCGCGACAGTAAAATTGTTCTGCAGCTGCACGGGTACGAAAACTTGTGCGGAGCTGCCCGGCACGTCCACAGCTGTATGAACCTCCATCAACGGGTCGTAGTGAGGGTCGTCCCGGCGCCGTACCTCGGGCGGCTCATCCCGCGTCGGTCCTCGTGCAGACGCACTCTGCTGCGGCTGTGCTGCGGCTGCGCCCACAATTCGCGGAACAGTTCGCACCTGCTGCTTCTGCTCCACGACTTCACCCCACCTGTAAGAGATCCCGTTTCTAAAGCCCAGTTCCCCACTTCGCTGTCGCTCCGCGAGCAGACTCCGAGTGAGGTCTCCACTCCGCGACGGCGTGAGAGGTGCCGCTTGTTCATGCCTCTGCTCTTGGCTCGACGCCCTCATTCTCGTGTGCCGTGCGCCCGTCGAGGTGGAGAGCGGAGCTCCTCGGTAAGTAGAAGTAGATCCTTCCGTCAAAGAACCGCGCGCCGCTGCCGTTCCCCGGTCCACCGACAAAGCGCGCCTGTGCGGGCTGAGAAGCGAGGCTCCCGCTGAATCCTTGCCGGTAATGTCGTGGAAAAGTAAAGACCGCGGCAAAGGGGCGAGAGCGGGTCGGCTCCAGCCGATGCGCCGGTCAGGCAAAAAACGCGTCGGCGCCGGCCTCGCGGGCGGCGGCGCGGCCGCAACCTGGGGCGGCGGAAAAGCCGCTCGCGCAGACATTGGCGGAGGGGAGCGGCCGCGTGCAGAGCCCAACGCTCCAACCCCGGATCTGGACGACGCAGAAAAATAGCTACCGCGCTCAGACGCGTGCTGGCGGATCGCGTTCGCAGCGTTTCGCCCGAACGAATGTTTGCGGAATGATTTAGAACCCGTTGCGGCACTCGAGCTCGCGGCGACGGCGGCTCCTTCGCTCCGGCGTAAGGTATTTTTGGCCGGTGCGGCAACCCCGCTGGGGGCGGTAGCGGGGGGCACCGCGCCTGCTCCCACTCCAGGCGCACGACCACGAGCCGGTGATGCCTCGCTTGCGGCCACTTCTCCGCGTCCCGATTGCGATGTCCCGGCCGGTAAGCGGTGCTCCGGCGATTTTTCGCTTGCCGTCGCCACCGAGGACACTCCTTCGTCCACAACGACCCGCTCTACGCGCGCAACGTTGTCTGCGTCTTCCCATTCCTCAGCGCTACCATCATTTTCCGCCGACGACGACGACATCAACGACGACACGAGAGGCAAGCTTGATGGCTCTGGCTGTACCACCGGTGCCGTAGTTGAGACCTGCATGCGAATCCGATTTAGTGAGGGGTGCACAAGATGGTTCGTCACATCGCTCGCCCTCTCGGCGCGCACACGCGGCGGCGGAAACAGCATCAACTCCCGGGTTAGACCACGCCCAACGCGCTCTTCCGACGGTGCCGTGTGGGCGCCCTCCTCTTGGCGGTCCTCGGATCGGCTGCCGCCGAAAAACTGCTCGAACAGCGAACTCATGATCTCGCTTCCAATTGAATTCCTCTTACTTTTTCAGCGACAAATAGCTGCCGCGGTCGCGCAGTCGCCGTCCTGCCACGACAGAGCAACGCCCCTGGTGCGCACCCATCTCGAAAACGAAACCGAGAAATCCATGCCGATGTGTAGTCAAGTAGCTGTTACTTTTACGGTATAGAAACATAAAACAAAAGAACGAGTAGAACAAAAGTAAGTATCAGAAGGGAGCAAGCTACGCAAATCAATGCAGAAAATCAATGCAAAAGAGGCTACGGGGGAGGCGCGTTGTTCTCTACTTTGCAAGCTAATTTACATCTGCGGCAGATGCACTACGGGACTGTCCTCGCGTTGCTTCACGTCCACCTGACACAAGCACGTGATTGTGATTCAATCTTCCGATCTTGCATCACATTCAGCAGGATGAACTAATCGGCGAGCCAGGAATCTTCACCTTCTCGTCGCGCAGGCAGAGCACAAGCACCGAGCATCGTGACGAAAGTGTACGTAGACAACCCTTCTTCAGGACCGAGAGTTCTGGTTCGTCCGAACTGAACACTGTCACACGCACGAGAGTTTGACTTTTTTCTTTTTCCGCTGCAATTGCGGCAAGTACTGGCTCGCCCGCAAACGGGGAGCGATAAGGATAAGGCTTGCGCCCAAGCTCAAGCACATAGATACATTCGTAGAATGTCATCAAATTGCTGCGAAAACCTCGCACCCACTAATGCTAGTCGATTCGGCGTTCGAGGTATTCCGCGCTCGCATGTTTGTTGCTTTCGAGTCAGGTGGCAGAAACGGAAGTGCTGCGAATCACGTCGGTGGCATAGGAAGGGCGTGCGAGGATCTTCGCGCGGTCGCCGGGAAGAGCGCAGCGTTCGCGAAAAAGAAAACAAAACGGAATGCGGCAGCGCCTTCGTCGCATACCGCGGAGTCTTAATGTACCGCGTGGGGCCTTTGATCTTGTTTAGCCGAATACTAGGAAGCCATACTCTTGGCAGCCACCGCAGCGGCCCCGCGCCCGCGAGATCAAACGCTATCCATTCTTATGCATCGGCATCGGGCCGCTGTCGGCTGTGGCGGCTGGTAGGGTACGGAAAAAAGGTATCGGCAGTGGCTTTTCTTTTAGCGAAGCGATAAATAGCACCGCCCGCGCGCGCGCTTGACCGTTCCGTAGCTATTTCGGCGTCGCGTAATAACTCGCTCACGTGTACGCATATCATCGAGAACCTTGAACGATTAAGCTTCCTGCCTGCGCCTACTGCTCCTTATGGGTTGCGGCTCTTTTCTGTGGGTGGCGCTCTGTGCGTTTTTCTGCTCCCTGCATCGAATAAAAATTAAGAGGATCCAGCCGCCTGCCCCTGCTAGATAAAAACGCAGCGCCTGCTGAATGGGAACGAGCGCCGTAAAGTAGAGCAGTGCTCGGCACACTGTTCGGCGTGCACTGAGATGGATACCGCGTCGAATAAAATTAAAGGCGTGAATTGCATCGAATAAAATTGAAGGACGAGCAAAAAAAAAAAAGCAACGACGCGAGCTGCGCGCCGCGCACGAAGCCGGCGTGGCCCGGGGCGCGGCGCGGTGGCGGTCTTTATTGCGGACAGAACCACTCGCTCCTGTTCTTTGTGTCGAACAGTTGCGCCCTTGATGTCGTGGTTCCGAAGGGGCTGTCATTGCTGGTTGCGTTCCGAAGTGAGATTTCTCCGGAGGCCACTGCTTTCGCCTTCCTCCACGCGTTTTTCTTGTCGCCCGGCCGAGCACCGGGTCGCCGGAGAGATCCTGGCTGACGCCCGGCTCCACCGTTTCAAGGTACGCGCTCTCTGGATCCGCAGCGCGCGCAGCCAGTTCCTTTGCCGCAGTCGCCCACGGACGGTACACCGACGCCAGTTGATCCGGCGGTGACTCTGATTGCTCGCTCCGCGAGAAAGCCGCCTCGCGCGCCGGGCTCGCGGCCGTCCAGTCCATCGGAACCAGCGCGACGAGGCGGCTGGGCGGCGTGTCTTTTGCACCCCCACGATCCTGCTTCCCCGCGCGGGAGTCCATCAACGCGGGTAAACTATACGGCTTTTCCTTCCCCACTGACCAGTCGGCTTCGGCGTCCGAAGACTTAGTGCTTTCCACTGGTGCAGCTTCTGCAAGCGTGGACCGCAAGAGTAGCCGCCGATGCAGCCCGGCCCGTGCGGCGTCCGACGCGGCCATCGATACGTCGGGGGCCACCGGTGCCCCAGAGAGCGCGGAATGCCCGGCCAGTTCGTGCGCAAGATCCTCGCTAGCAACCTCGGCAGCAGAAGCACGCGCCCCCGGCGCCGCTGTCGTCGGTGCCCGGTAGTAATCCCAGCCGCCGCCGTGGCCCGTGCGCTTCGGGTGGTAGGCGAGTTCCTGCTCGAACGGAAGAATCTGGCCCAAGTAGGAGGAGGAGAACATCGGCGCGTCCTGTATCTCCCCAGGCTGCAGAAAGTTGTCGTCCACTTCGGACTGGAGAAACTCGAGCAGCGCGGACTCAGTGCTCGGCCGCATCCACTGGTGGGTTTGGGGGGCGAACCAAACGGGGTTCGGGCAGCTCCTCTCGAGGAGGGGCAAGTTGTCGTCACCGCTGGTCGGAAGCTGGAGTGGGAAGCAATGGCGTCGAGGAAAATGTTAAGCTTCAGCTCTCTTATTGCGCACAAGTTTGACTCCTCGTTCGCGATGCGCCGATGTTTTCGCTGAGTACATTGATTTTTCGCATAGATGCCAGCAGCAGGACAATACATTGAAATACGCTTTCCTCGATCTCCAGGCTTTCTTCCTGGACGATGCCCCCGAATACGTGCCGCAGGCTCGTCTGCGTGTTCTGCAGGCACTCTTTGTACACTTCCGCTACGCGCGCTTGTGCCCCGCGCACGGCGATTAAAGCCTCGCGCGTCTCCCCCCGCCACTTCTCCGACTCCTCTTGCAAGTAGGTCAGGCTCCCTCGACTCGCACCTAGTTCCTCCCGCGCCTCCTCCCGCCACTTCTGCTCTTCTTGCGCAGTCACACTGCCAGAAACCAGTGGATCTGATTTAGGTGCATTTTTCATGGAACTTCGACTCGGCAGCATCCACTTCCGCTGCCTTCCAGTAGTACCTGCTCTCGGTCTCGGCACCTCCACCGAGAGAAAAAAGATAAAAAACCGTAATCGTAAACGAAAAAGCTACTAGAACGTACATTCATCAGTAAAACAACAACTCACCTCCCATCTGAAGGTGAGTTCCGGTCTGCGTCAGGCCTTCTGCTCTCGCGAACGCATCTCGCTGGTATTGTGCCTTCTTGAATTCCAGCGTCTGCGCACGCAGCACCCCCACCGCTGCATTTGCGCGAAGCGCCAGGTCCCGCAGGCTCTGCGTTCGAGCATTCAACCCCACGCCATACCGCCTGCAAAAAGCCCCTATGTGCTCCAAAACCGGCTCCCACTCCTCTGCAGCCGTCGCCATCGCCGACTCGTACCGGCCCGCGTCCCGCGACTGCTCCACGTGCGACATCCTGCGCCGGTGCGGCAGCGGCACCGGCAGCGGCCCCCCCATAGCTCTCTCGGCGCCATACTCACTCATGCTGTCCGTAATCGTCTTCGCTTCCTTATCCTTCCTCCCGCTGGCCGCGTGTTTGTTCATTTTTGCCCGGCTCCCGTCGTACCAAGATTCCCCCATATGCATCTCGTACTCCGGCTTGTTGCAGAAAAAGCCGAAGTAATTGTCGAAAAAGTCCTTCTCCATGTTGCGCCACAACTTCGGCGCTCGCGCGGGGATGGACGTCATCTTGAAACAGTCGTCAACAGACGCGATGTCCGTCTTCGACACGTTCTTCTCCTCAGCATTGAAACTGCCTGCTCCTGCTCGCGTCGCTGCAGCTGCTTTCTGGCGTTTAGCTGCTTCAGCGAGCACCTCTTGCTCCTGCTCGTTTTGCAGCATGCCGTCTCGGCGAGAACGCTGAATAATGCGCCCGATCTCCTCCTGCGAGTACAAGGCTGATGTTGTTGTAGTGGAAGGACTCATGCCAGCACCGACAGCGGCAGGTCCGCCGAGTGGAGCAGGCGGGGGGGTCCCGGGCGGCGGCGGCGGGATAGTGTCGTAGAAAGCCGGATTGCTCGGTGGATCATCTGACGTGGCCGACGCGGTGGTCGACGTTATCGTACGCCACAGCCCCGCATTGTAAGAACCTCGATCGTCCGTCGTTGATGCTGGCACGTTCGATGAGGATTGCAGCCGCAGTGGGGGGCGCGTGGTCAACGGAACAAATTGTGGCCCGCCGATCCTTGCACCAGGCCCGCCTGCTGGTACTCGTACTGCTTGGTGCATTCCATGCGGAAACCCGGTCGCGCAAGCAGCAGCCCCCATAAGCAAAAAAGCGGCCGCGCTGGGGATAGCTATCCCGGGGCGTCTGGCGCATTCTCGCCGCGCGACCTGGAAAACACCGGGGTCGCTCGGGACAAGTCGCAAATTTTCATCCGCCGGAATCAGCTCCTGTTCCTCGAGGAGGAAGGAATTCGTGATTGCAGTACTATCGCCATCGTCGGTCGTAGGCAGCGGCGCGGTGGCACGAATCTGGTGCCAGGAAAAACACGACAAGCAGCAAACAAGCCACGTGGCAAACGCAGCAAGGCGAAAAGACAGCATTTTTGCAGAAAAGAATCGGGGATAAGAAACTGGCGTTAAACAGACATTAGAGATCATCAAGAGCAGAGTGCCTTTTGGAAGCTTCTCTTTTAGCAGAATGCCGACTCGAAGTTAGCGTATTGAACTTAGAATTGCTGCCAAACGGTTCACAGAAAACAAAAAGATCAGACCGGCATAAAACACGCTAGAGCTGCCTGGACCTTCCTCACAGCCGCAATAGCGTGAACGCTTAGCATACTTATCCGGAAATCGCAAATGCTTCCAAAAATCTCCAATTTTGCGCGTTGCAAACATGCTTTCTCAAAAAGCTCAGATTTTTCTCGGTGGATGTTTCGCAGGCAAATACCAGTCAAGATCGTAAAAAGTGGCGTAAAACCTCAGCCACCGTATCGGATGCCGCTTACTACAGCAAATCGAATCTGGTTGTCTTTCTCTTTGTGTGTCACCTTCACGCCTCTCTGCAGTGGTGACAGAGCGCGGACAGCCACCAAAATTAAAGTCGGATGAGACATAGGAACGCCACTCCTGACCGGTTTTTCTTGTTTTGCCTGTACTCTCGAAGCTTCTACCTGTCTGGAACCCCTATCTCCCTACCCTTCCAGCCACAATTTCACCTTTGGTCCTCTTTTGCAACAATTACTTGCTTCCGCGTTTCTCCTTCACAAAAATTCAATTCGCCTTCTACCTATACGGCACCGCTTCGATAACCCGGCTTCTCCCGCCGCCTCCGCGCGATTGCTTTCGCTTCCTCGAACTTCCTGTCCGACATCGACTTCTGAAACTCGAAAAAGTTTTTCTGATACTGCGACGTCGATTTTGGCTTCTCCGCTGATTCCGGTGTGCTGGTGGAGCTGCTGGGTTCCATATTCTGGCGTCCGTTTGCATCCTCCATCTCCACGTCCGGCGACGAAGATGATGTTATCTCTGGCGTAAACTTCTTCAGCTGCTGCGATCCTTTTCTGGCCCCGACACCACCAAGACCCTGATTTCCGATTGCTTGTTGATCGCTGGCTGACCACGTTGTGCTAGCCGACACTGCACCCGTCGATTGTGGCCGCGAAAAGCACTTGGCGTTAGTGATCGCGGGCGAAAAGCAATCGACTGCGGGAACAATTCCTCCCTTCGGCAGCGGAGGAAAATTCTTGTCGTCCTGCTGCGTCACCACTTCAGCCCCAGGCGAACTCTTTTGCTTCCACCCACCGCTTTTTTGCTTCGAGGAGCCGCGTTTCCCGGTCTGTTGCCGTTCTGCTTGTGCCGCGGCCAGGAAAAGGTCGGAAGATCCGGTCGGCACGAACTCGGGGGCGGCGGGATTCAACGTCATGGGTGACTTCACGCCCGTTGATGATGTCTCGGGGCATCCTGTTCCTGGCCCCATCATGGCTAGATTCGGGCAGCCGCGGTACTTGTATTGTGGCAGGGTAAAGTCTGCAGCTCTCTCCAGACCTTGCTCCTCCACTTTCTCCGTACTAGCGCCCCCGCGCTCGGGCTTCGCCTTTTCCGCAGCACGGGCGGATTTGCTTTTGCGCATAACGCTAGACTGCTGCGCCTTGGCGTCCTTGTCCTTTTCGCCGTGCTCTTTCTTCGAAGGTAATACCGGAGCATCTGGTCGATTCACGTCCTGACTCACGGGGCTGTGCTCGCGCTTCAGGGAGTCTGTTGAGTGGGGTGCGTGTGCTCAGCTCTTTCTGTTTTCGCTACAACTACAAGTACAGATGAATATGAATTCAAAAAAAAACTTACCGAAGAGCCGGCCCATTGCAATCGTGTACGGCCGCGCTGAGCGTGGTGATTCGTGCCGCTCCGGCGACGGTGAGGACGCCGGCTCGATATTCAGTGCTTGGAACATCCTCGCAGAGAACGAGCCGCGAGACTCGTCTGGACAGAACGGTGTGGGTAGCTGCGAAAGCGTCGTCGTCTCCGTGCGCTGAACGCAGGACGCGGCCCCGGCTGCAGCACTGGTCTGCGTAGGCGAGGCACGCTGCGAGGCGAGTTTTGAGTGCTGGTCCGGTCTTCCTCGAGCGGCGTTTTTCGACGAAGCGGAAAGTGGAGAGGATGCGGATTTGGCAGACGGCGACTTCAGCAGCGGCGCCCGCGGCGGTCTCTTCATCAAAATGGCGGCGTAGGACGCCTTCGGCGTCTCGCTCGCGTTTGGGGAGGACGCTGGGGCAGTTGCAGCTTCCAGGTCCACGGGCGGCTCTCCGGCTTCCGCGGTCCTGGAACCAATGTCGTCTAGTGGTGGGTGCTCGTCGCTCACTTCCATGTCGGTCGCTCCCGCGTTGCCAGAAACGTCGGCGCTGCTACCTCCGCCAGCTTCTTCCACAAGCGGGTCCGGCGGCCATTCGAAGCCCGGCGGCCATTCGAAGCCCGGCGGCAGTGCGAGGCCCGGCGGCCGAGACAGGAAGCGAGGCGAAGGGGGCGGCAGTCCGGGCGGCGGAGGCAATCCAGGTGGAGGCTGCAGTTCTGTCACTCCCGCTGACCCTGGAGTCCCAGTCGGAGACCTCGAAGCCAACGATGTCTGGGAGAAAACCCACGGGACGGCGAGACGGCAGAGCCGCAAACGAAACAAATTGGTGGCCATGTTTTCGTTGATTAATCAAGCAGAGCAGCTTCAACGGCAAAAAAGGATGACAACACGAGACAAGCGCTTCAAATTCGGCGTGATCAGAGTTTCGCTTCCAGCGCTAACTGATTGACGAATCACGAATAAATCCAAAACGCATTTGATGTTCGATGTTTGCGCGGAATCCTAGGGCGTGTAAGCCTCAACGCACGAACACGAACCAGCGTGCACCATCCAGATCTGTAGAGGTACTTGGATCCAGAACTGAAGCGAACAGCTCTTTCAAACTAAGTGACTACAGAGCATGCGTGCGAAAGAATCCAGGAAACAGTGCTGGTGGCCGGAATTGCTTTCCGCTCAATGGCCGGCGCGGGAATTACAACTCATGTGAGGCATTCTTGTCAAAGCGCGAGTGTGTTCTTTTATAATTTTGTTCAGGCAGCATGGTGCAAATCTTGATCGGCGAAGGAGCCCGAAGCGCTCACTTGGCTACTGTCCAGAACTCGCGCTTCTTGGTCGTGACATCGTTTTGGATCGTCGCTGATCCCCCGCCCACGCAGCTGCTGGCGATCGTCTGTGAAGAGGCAGATGAAAAGAAAAAGATTTTCTTCTGCTAGCCGCAAAAAAACGAACGAGACGCAACATTGGGCGAAAACTAATAAAGTAATTAAATGTAGTAAGTACGTACCCCCAGTATGACTCCTACGAACGTGGTGAAGAGTAGAATTCCCGCCAGCACCAGCCGTGACACGCGCATTCGGACGTCCACTCGCGAGTCGCACGTCGGCCCAGAGTAGGGGGTTTTGCACCAACACAAGCCGTCGTGGCACACCCCTCGCCCGTCGACGCACTCCGGTGTGCAAACGGCTTCCGCCCTCGAGGACGCACTTGCGCTTTTCAACCGATTCTCGCGTCTCATGGCATCCGCCTCTTCCTGCAGAAGCTGCATCTTTTTCACCTGCTCGTACGCCGCAACCGCGCGGGCAGGGTCTACATCTGCCGCCGAGGCCGACGCACTCCCACTGAAATACTTCTTCGGAAGAGCGTCCTCGGGCCGCCGGGCGTCGCTTTCAAGGACGTAGCCGTCGGTGGTTGATGAATACGAACCTGCAGCTGCTGCGCGGGAGTTGAAGAGCTCACCATCGCTGCTCGTCTGCAAGCGGTCCGTACCCTCGCGATCCCGAACGGCGACGACACAGTGCGGAGCAAGTTCGTTGATGGAAAAGAAAATCACGCATGCGGCGAGCGGAAAATCGCGCATGGTGCCGTCGCACCCGCGCGATACGGGGCGTCGAGAACTTTTATATGGTCCTGCTAGCTCTTTTACATACTTTTTCTTTTTTCAATTGGACCTAGGGAACAGATTTTGTGCCTGTGTGTGGTACGTTCGCCGTCACTCATGCGCCTCTCCGCGTTTGCGCTTCGCATGCGTCCTGCGCTTTGACTCTCTTACTCTTTCGCCCGTTGCAGCCCTCAGCAGCGCTCGACGCTCGGTGAAGGGAGTTCGCGATTCCTTCGAGTTCTGGGTGAAACAGAAACAGAAACTGGAACGTCGTCGGTCGTCAATCACAGTGCGGCATCGGAAAATCTTCATAGAGGCCGCGGGTTGTATGCGTGGATGATATTTTTACAAGGAAAGAAGCGAGTGGGGGTGTACACAATCTACATAAAATTTGTTTACTTCAGAGTAGTACTTGTTCGTGGGTCGGAGGGTTGGCACCTTGCAGCTCCATCAGGACGTCCAGGTCCAGTGGCGCTCGTAGTTCCCTAGCAGTGCTCCATGCGAGAACCCGAAAAGGAAAACGAAATCGAATGCAACTCCTACGTGCAAGCAGCGCCAGTGTGGTACATTATTTTTGTGCTGGCACCTGCATAGTGTTCGTGCCTTATTCTATCCCATAAGTTTAAGTGCGGCGTTCGGTTAGCAGCTCCTGCGAACCACCTGTTGCAGTCATCAATTGTTGGTTACGCGTCCTCTTCGAAGTGCCTGTATTGTACACCAAGTTATCGTTATCCGATGTCAATGTCAGAGGTAAAACCGCCCCTGGCTGCCTCGTGGATTTTGACGCGTTTTTTAGGGGCTGCACCCCCTCACGACAACCTGCGAAAAAATCAAAATGACCACGGCAGCCTGCTGTTAGTTGTATGTAGTTTTTTTCTTTCCCCGGAGCTGTAGTCGGACGAGTCATGACTACACGAACGATTCAATTGGTGCTGCAATTTAGGATTAAAAAGTCGGAAAGTTTTTCCTTCATTTCAGTACTGGTGCTTCTAGAAAAACATACTCCGTAGGGAGGCAATTGGTTGAATGGTTTTCTTCACGTTACTGTTACACGAGGCGTACAGTTGTAACGCCTAAGAAAGCATACCGTAGTAATTCAGGACATCCTGATCCTTAAAGTTAAATCTGAAACCGGTGGTCGCCTCATTATTTTTTGTAAATTACTTACTCGTATTGATGAAGTTGTGATGCAGATGCACCCTTCGCAGAGAAACGAACCAGCGACGCTGACGAAACGAACGGAGCGCATGCCGCGACAACTGGTACGAGGAACGAACCAACGCATCAAGGCTGCGCCCCCTAACGTGAACGAAACTTTGACGACCCACCCTGTAAAAACCACTACCGAGATGTTCAAGTTTATACGAGAAGCAAATGCATTCGCATCCCCCAGCTTTGCCGAACAGCGGCGACCGTTGACTTTCGCAACGACTCTCAACCCGGGCGACCCTGGAGACTGGACTGTCGCCGGTCCGACCGCCTGTGCCTACGTTCTATCTCCTGTCCGAGTTTAGATCAGTACGTCAACGAAGAAGTCAGTGTAGACAGCCGCTCTGGTATATACATAAGTACGCTCGCCTGGGCGAGAGTATCGCTTATCAAGTTTTATTCCTGTTTTTTTGGGCAACGAGTAGCATTGATTTTTTGTTTTGGTACAAAACTGGAGCGAAATGTGATGCCGCGTAACTCCGTCCGAAAACCCGGAGAGAAGAAAACCTGGCGCGGCGACTATGGCGAATGGTATATAAGATGAGGATTGAGGAAGTTTATACGTACTGCTACTGAAGGTGTTACTGGCTAGGGAAAATGCTAAGAACAACACTGCTCAAAATTTTACTTTTGTATGCGATTGAAAATGCCGCTGGGTACAGTTCAATACTCGAACTCACGATGCTCCTTGTGGGGGTAGTACCGAGTGAGCATAAACTGCTCGGCGTCGTTGCTATATGCGCTACGTATGTGTCACAAGTGCTGGTCTAGCCGTCTTCTCCAATTCGGCTTTGGTGCTCGTCTCTTCGGTCTAATTCGTTTTTCCTCTACGGCAGTCCTAGCCACCTCACGGCCCGTTCATCCCCCAAAGTAGATCATAAGGCCTTAAAATCCGACCAACTGTGGTTCCAAAACATCAAAAGTTAAATAAATACACCGCCGGTGAGACCCGAGCACCAAACAGCCAAAACGAAAGCGAAACCCTCAAAATTTTTTGCTTGACACCATTGAGCCCTCCTTCAGGACATCACGATATCGCCACCTGGGTAGTCGAAGTCCAGCGCGAAAGAATCCTGATACCGCTCGCGAACCTGTCGTAGAGTAACATCCACAAGTTGTACATCTCACGAACTACAAGTACAAGGAAAAGATTGCTGACTACACACATCCTGTACCAAGTTCAAGTACCTTCGGACTCACTGTCGCGATCGCCGCCACGAACACGTACATCGCTAACTTTCGTAAATAGTCGGGCGCCGTCGCGTCGTACGAGGTTACGTAGTGCAGGTTCGACAAAATGTAGTAGATCCACGGCTTCACGTCCGACTCCCAGAAGGGCGGGCTCTGAAATGCACAGCCTTCCGTCTCCGGACACAGCGAGCGGCGCTGCCCGGCGTCGAAGTTTCGCAGGAACATGCCCTTGGCCTCCTTGGCGAGAAGCTTCAGGTCCTTCAGCGGCAGAGAGAGCACACAGTCCTCCTCCAGCTCAATGCTGGCCTTGATGAAGAACGGCTGAAAGACACTGAACGCGAGCTTCTTCAGAGAACCGATCGGGTCGGAGGACGACACTGTTCGATGTTTTGGGTGCCGATTGCTGCAAGAAGCTGATGTAGAAGAAGTACTACAAAAGCCTAGAAGAAGCAGATGCGGCGCTACAATGCTGTGATGGCCTGTATCCCTAGACGACCTCCAGCGACAAGTCGAAATTGAAAAAGTTGTACTGATGTCCTCCATCGTCCAGGTGGTTGGATCTTCGTCGCGGATCGGTGCGATCCGCCCGGCCTCCTTCAGCAACGCGATCATCTGCTCGGCGGCCCGCACGGTCGCGTGCGGGATCGCTATACCCGTCACGGGATGGGACAAGCACGGCCACGTGGAGGATTTCCGCGCCTGCAGCAGCAGCTGCTGCACGGACTCGATCGCAAAGCCGCGGACGTACTCCTTCTCCGGATTCGACGGGTCCCGCTCCACGTAGGAGAACAAGTACCCGATCTCCGCGTAGTTCGCGCGACGCTCCGTGCCTGGAGTATCGGCATCGAGGTCCCAAATACGCTGCTGCGAGATGGGATCGATGGCGTCATCGCACTTGGTGCGATCGGCATAAGCAGGCCCACCGAGAGAAGCGAGGGCGGAAGCAAGACCTTTGTGAGCGATTTTTTACAGTGCGGTTGTCTTTTGGGTCCGTGGCTGAAAAGCTGTTCTAGAAACCGAAACAATGAATTCTTGCAGCATGCAACAAAAACGGACTCAATCCCGTACGCCGACCGCGCACGCAGAGGAAGAAGAAGATGAAACCGCAAGAAAACGAGCGTGAAACCGAAAGCGTAAATCGCGAACCGAAAGCGTGAAGTACTCTCTTCCGTCATCCGCGATCCGCCATCTATGAATGTAGTTGTTTGAAGACTGAATTATCACATTACTACTAGGTAGTAGTAGATGGAAAAATGAACTCAAGGGGCAAAGGGAGAGCATTTCCACATCATCATCATCATCATCATCATCATCAGTCGCCTCAAAAAGAATACGAAAGTCGCTACCTTGCTCCGTGTATGCCGGATTGTAGTGCTGGTTGCGATGTCGCTTGTGTCGCTTTGACGCTGAGTACGGTGTGTCCCAGCGGCTGCGCAGGTGGTTTCCGTTCGCGCTCCCACTCTCCCAGCGGCCCCGCGCGCCGTCCCTCGGCGAGTCTCCCATTCCAACTGCCGCACCAGCCCCTCCTGCGCCGCGACTGAATAGGCCACCGGAATTTATTCCGCCCGAATTTTCCCCCGAAGCAGAACCGCCGCCAAAGTGCGGTCCCGGCTCGTAGCGGCTACTTCCTGCCGGCTTGTAGCCGAACGGCCTTTCGATCACGTCATCCATGATGTCGTCGTCCCTACTGATGTCGCACGGCTGCTGACGGTCGAAACTGCCGCGATTGTGGTTGTCGCGAAAGGGGTTGTCGCCGACGAGCATGTTCGCGTTGTCATTGGACGAACCGACTGAATTTGAATGGGAGCGCCAATTCTCCTCCTCGTCTCCTGCGAAGTAGCCTCTGTCCGCCGCAAGGTCGGGCGATGTCTCGTAGCGTCTCTCGCTAACGCCATGGTTAATATCCTGCTGTCCTCCTCGCTGCTCCATTTGCCGGCTGCGGCTGTTCGGCTGAAGGATCACCTGCCGTGGCGGATTCGCATATCTGGTCGTGGAAGACGTGGCGCCCGAGCCGTTGTCGTTCATGCCGTTGCCGTGCGCAGCAGCTGCGGAGGCACCTCGTCCGCTCCGGCCGCGGTGGTGCAGGATGTTAGCGGCGCGCACTTCGTCGTCCAGTTCGACGTCCTCGATGTCCACAGACATATCCCGCACGGAGGCCTCCCGGTCCTCGCCGCGAGAACGCGAGCTGGCCTGCGAATTGTCGAAGGAACCACCGCCGCTATTCGTGGACACCGTCGCGCCGCGCCCGCGCCGCTGCGTCAAAATCGGCACGCGCTGCTGCGTTGCGGGCACGAAGGAGGAGGAACTGTACGGAGCACTTGCGCCATTGGCATGCATGCTGTTCTGCTGCTGCTGCTGGCGGGGCAGCGGCCACAGATTGGCGCTAAAGTTATTCGTGTCCATGTTGGACGCGGACTGCTGATTATATCCGCTCACGTTGTTAGGTCCGCGCCAATTGTGCTGACCGGCTGGGGCGGGTGGCGGAGCCATATTCGGTTGAGCGAAAGCGCTGCCCTGGTTGTTTCGCCACGAGTTGTCGATGTCCCGCTGGTGGTCCCGATAATTGCTGCCTTGCATGTGGGTCGAGGAGGCTACAGTCGCGTTCCCGGCGCCCTGCCCCTGCTGTGCACCACCCCCACGCCAAGACGACGACGACTGTGCCCGATGCGAGTGCTGGCGCCAGGCGCCTTGTTCACGGTTTCCGTTCCCGCGGGAGATAAAAGGCGTCCCACCACTCGATTCACCGCCGCCGCCACCGCGCCACTGGTCGTCGTGGCTCATGCCGCGCGGCCAATGATCGTCGTGGCCTCCGCCTCTGGACGCAGCTCCGGCTCCATGGCTGCTGCCCCCGCGCCAGTTCTCGTCGCTATCGTCGTTTCTGTGCTGCGGCATGCGCCAGTCGTCCGAACTGCCGCGCCAGTCCCCTGTTGAGGTAGTGCGCCAGTGGTGCTGCTGTTGGTGGTGGTGATTATCATCCTGGGCACGCCAATTCTCGTTATTGCGCCAGTCGCTTTCCTGCTCGACCTCCCACCGGGAGCGATTCCAGCGTCCACGATTGCCGTTCATCGTCACGCGTCGGGCTTCGATCGATTGGAATCAATGCACGATGAGACGCGGACGAGTGCGAGAAGATCGCGGCTGGCGGTTGTGGAAGCGGCTGCTGGCCGTTTCTTGATAAAATTGAAAGCTAAATAGCAGTAAGAACCATCGATGGCACTAATGATCCCTCTTAAAGTAGTGCTACAAGTGAGTCGTCTGGTCTGAGGCAAAATGCCTCGCGTAATCGTTTGTGCCTTTCGCCGCGTGCTCCTCACTTAATTAAGCAGACTCAAGTATAGGCGACATGGCTGGCATGCCAGTGTCTTTTGTCATGCAGAAAGTTTTTCAAAGAGACTCTTTGTCGCTCCGCTACACCCTCACGAACGTCCTCAAAATAAAGTCGCAGCCGCTCCAGAAAAAACGAGGATGATGTCGTGGTTCAAAACCGATCTCGAGTGATTCTAATTGCCGTGTTGCGCCCCCAGTACTAGCAATTCCTTTACGATAGTTCGTTGTAAGCTAAGACTCCCTGTTTGATGTGATCGACATAGAAACGTTTGTTTGCCGCGGTTCGATTCCCGCGTCGTCCTTCAGGTATCAATCCTTCTACAGCATGCTGCTCAGTGATCGCCTCGCTCGTTTCTCGTACACTAATAAAAATCTCCGTAATCTTACACTTAGTGGTGCTGCTACAACCACTAAGCAGTTCTACGCAAGTGCCTTCCTAGTCAGTGCTGATGCTGTTGTGGTCGGCAGGTCTATGTGAGGCATCAAAAATCAAGGACCTATTTTCGCACAGCCTCCTCGCCGCGGGTCCTTTCAAGTTGACTATTGCCAGTCACTTGCGGAACAGTGGTATCTACTATTCCATGTATTCGTTCGTCTTTCTCCTTTACTCTTTTTCACCTCGCTATTGAAGGCTTTCTGTTCTCCGGTTTGTTTACATACAGTGCTATCGTCATAGCCCTATTCTCACGTTCAAAAACAGTCCTGTAAGTGTGCGTGATCGAAGATTTTTTATCGAGACTAATTGTCCTTCTGTCGTAAAATCAGCAAATCAATTTCAATCTACAATCGAGTCCGGGAATAGGAGACATGGAGTCACAAAAGAGGAAAAGCAATTTTAGCTAGTAAAGGGGGGCTCTCAGCATGATCACCCGCGGGCGCGGGACGAGTGCCTGAAAGGGATCACAGAGGCAGAGAAAGAAAGAACTATCGCTCGGGATGATGAGAAATGGAGTGATCACGGGGGATCCTCTTCTCTCCCGAACGATGTTGTCTTGCGCATGTAACCGAAATTCCACATCAAAATGCAGAGCGTGGAGTGGAAACTCTTCACATGGACTACACCGATCCTTTTCCAAGGAGTTCCCAACTGCCACAGCGAGGACATCTTCGCAGCGACTCGTAGCTCACAGGGCATTCACCGACGACAGATGCGACCACCAAATCTGCACAGCAACAGCTGAAAAAGAATGCACACCTCAACTACGGTTGGGAAGAAGCCCATGCGAGATGGGTTGCGAATCGATGGCATCATCTTCAGCGTCGAAACAAACACTTAACGTGTGACGCCGCGTGCTCTGAAACTCGTATGTTCACAAATTCGGTCGAAGCGCTTTGTAGTAGCAGCTGGCTCGTGGAGCAAATTTCCATCCATTTATATTTACCACTGCAACGCATCTTTTTGCAACGTCGCTAGTTTTGGTGTGTGCTTCTTGCAGGACTTCATTAGTTCCTCAAAGCTGGGCTGCGGCGTCGTTGGAAAATCGAGACCGCCACCTCCTCCTCCGACCCCCGCCGCGCCTTCCCCCATCGCTTCTCCGGCATCGGCGCCTACCATGTCCTCAGTGACACCGCCAAGCATGTACTTCGGGATTTCCGCCGTCCCTTGAGGCATCTTACTGCTCGTCCCAACCAGTTCCGGGTCCAGATTCAAACCCAGTGCTTCCCCCAGGCCGAGGAACCGCACTGTCCGGTCCCCCCGCACGTGCGGTAGCCGTTTGTGATGCTTCGTCAGCCCCAGACCCTGCTCGATGCCGAGTTGGTCTTCCAAGGAGATGCTGGTGTCTAAGGTCCTGTTTCTGCTGTTTATCGTCGTGTTATTTTCCGTTTCCACCATATCCGGCGATAAGGACACGAGTCCTCGCAGCGTGGTGCTGCTTGCGGCAAGCTTGCTGTTGCGCGGCGACATCGTTCCTGGCGACGCCGACGCGTGCGTAGGAGATCCATTCAAAGATGGAGAGTTGTGTGCAGAGCCTGGTGGCAGCGGCGGCGAGCCCAGCCCCGGACTGGACGCTGCGGTACTGTGCGGCCGGCTCCTCGTGGGGGAGAGTGACCACAAGCGGTCCGCCGGCAGCTCCGTCTCGTGCTCCGTCGCTTGTCCGTCTTCCGCAACGAGTATTGCCCCGTCCTGCAGATGGAGGGCCTCCACTGCCGTTTCGGCGTCGAGGAAGAGGCCGCAGCCGCGGCCCTTCACAAGAACGTGGGCTCCGGGTGGAAGCCAGCACTGCTCCACGCAACACAAACACGACCTCCGCAGCGCCGGGTGTGGGGTGAGGTTTGCTACTTTGGCTCCCGCGCGCTGCGCCTGCCCTCCCACGTAGCGTGCCCCGCTCACTAAATCCCCCTGCTGCCGATCACCACGTGGTCCCCTCCCCTGCATAGTGGGGCTCGACGGGCTTCTCGGCGTTTTCCCGTGGAAAGTGACGCGCCGCGGACTCGTGAGGAGCTGCCCGGGAGGCAAAATGTGCTCTACCAGGCCGACGCCTGCGCGCAGCGTCCGCGCTGGCGACGCTACCCGAGACCGTGGGGAGGATGCTCTCGATCTGGGTGACTGTCCGCCGCCGTTCCCGAGTTCCTCTTCACCCTCACCCTGCATCTCTGCTAGAAGCCACCATCGCCGCAGCACGAGGAGAAACAAATCCAGCGCCGCGCACCCGCCGCCGCTTCCCGCCCCGCTTCCAGCGCCCAGAACCGCGCTCCGATGCAGCGGCGACGTCGCTCCAGCGGGCGGGGCAACCCCGGAAACCGCGAGACTGCTCGAGGAGCTGTTCGCCACGTACAGCACTACCCGGGCGGACTCCTCCAAAAATTTGCACCTTCTGAGCGACACGAAACCATCCATAATTCGCACCCGCTTCGAGACGTTGGAGTCGAGGAGTTCGACGGAAGAATCGCAGTCGTACTGGATCACGTCTTCGCGCAAAAAGCTCTGCTTGGCGAAAAACCGGCCTCCACTGCGGACGGTGCTCGTTCCCTCGACGTCGCAGTTTGTCAGCTCGAGGCACGCCGCGCTACGGATGTCGATGTCAGGCAGCCCGATTACATCGAAGAGGCGGACATGGCAGTCGCGGCCGAGGAGCGTGAGACCCTGCTGCCACGGCGCTCGCTCGCGGTCGCCGCGAATCTCCAGCCGCAAAGGACCAGAGAGCTTCAGGTGCAGCAACGTAGCCGCAGCGGACGAGGTCGTCGTGGCTCCTTTCTTCATTATGCTCGTCGGAGAATTATATACCGCTGATCCCCTGTTCCCTGATTCCGCGAAAAGCTTCACTTTCCGCATGTCGACGATCCGGCGCGGAGCAGTCCAGAGCGGCCGGTCTTCCTCCTCGGGCACGCGCGGAAAAACAGGTGCGACGGCTTGTTCCGCGACGATTGCGCCCGGGAAAAACGGCGCTATTGCCCCTTTTCCCGCATCGGAGTTTGTCAGTGAACTACCTCCCCGTCCGTCTTTCACTTTCTCCGCGTCGATTAGCAGAAACTTCGACCCGTCTTCGCGCATTTTCAACTCCTCCACTTGATCGCGAAGAGCGTCCCGCTCTCGCCGTAATTCGAGCAGGCGTACTTCGTACCGCTCATTTCTCAGTGCCTGAAGCTCCTCGCCGTAGTACTGCAATCTGTCGCTGCGCAGCTCCCTCGCAGTAGTGCTCCACGCAGAAAACACCTTCCGCTGCGGATTCAGCGCCGCAGCAAGGTTCGTGACCGCAAGGGCCTGCCGAATTTTCTTCTTGTCGAGCAGGTACTCCGTGGTGTTCACGCCGGCGTCCGCGAATTCCTTTGACGGCGGCTTGGGCGGCTTCCGGCGCAGTATCCATCTCTCGAACCAGCTGAGTTTTTTTTGTGCGGGCGTGTCGTCTTCGGCGCGATACTTCGCAGACGAGGAGCCCGAGGTCCGCGGAGCAGAGGCCATTTTCTGTTTTATAGGTTGCCGACGGAGCAATTTAGAACATCTTGATAGTACTACAAAGCGTTTCTCAAGTGGCAGTCCCTCGTCCTTCCGCTTTCGAATTTGGCAACACTCTGGCTCTCCTTCTACTTGCGCCTGGAGAACGGCAGCATTTGCTTTTCTCTCACCCGGTTAAAATGCTCGAGAGTTTCGAAATTTGTGAACAAGAGCTGTTAAAATCCCGACTTGGAATCACTGAATGCCTATGCAGCAAAAAGCCTACTCCCCTGCACGGACCTGAGGGAGCTCTTTATTTGTTACATGCTTCTCGTATGCTCGACGAGCTCTTTTTCTTTCAAGTTCAACGCCTTTGCCTACTTACTAGTGCAGTCTTCTGTCGTGATCAAGCCGCTGCATGCGAAACGTATGGGAACGTAAGTGCGCGGTCCGCCGTGAACCATTACGACGGTGGCGGAGCTTTTGGTAGCGGCACCATTCCGGGTAGAATTCCCGGCGGAAGCATCGGCATAGCTGTGTGGAGAAATGCGTTCAAGGTTGGTGACAAGAATTTGCAATTGCATACAGAATCACTATAGATCACATTCACACGACCCACAAAAAGCTAAAGAAGAAGAAGAAGCATTTCGTTGCGAATTCAAACATTGCGTACCTGGTGGTCGAATCATGTTCCCGGCCTGCATCATTTGTCCCATTGGTCCTCCGGCTGATATCTGGGATTGCATTGTCGCCATCATTTGTTGCATGCTTGCTGCTGTACTTGCCAGCGGAATCTGTCCTATTCCCGGTATACTCGTTCCCTGTCCCGGAACTGCGGCCATGGCAGCTGGTACTATCGGCGCCCCGATTGGTCCGGTGGGCATCGGAAGCTGCTCCGCAGGTCGTGCAACCGGCGGCAGAACCGCGGGCTGCGGCACCGGGAGCCCAGCTTGACCGAAGCTAAAGTTTTTCGCCAGTCGCTTCTGCATGCGGTGAACCTGGGAGGTTGCGAATGCGATTTTTTTTTCCCTCGCCGTTCTCTTAAAAAAATTCTTTCCTCAACCATGACGGAGAAGAAACCACAAAGACAACTACAAAGGTTCCAGCAAGCGTGCAACAAAAAAAATGTAAGTACCAGCCATAATGGAGGGTTGTGTATTGGCGGCGCGAGAGACTTTTCCCGAATGAGACTCGTGTAGTAGTCAATTTTGTTGTTGATGTGTTTCCGCCCGAAGTTGTGCTCCTTCCGGCATCCCTGGGACGCGCACTTCAGGTACACATCACAGTACTCGCAGTAGAACCGCGGCATTTTCCTTTTCGCTCACGCTGCGGTTGGTCCAGCGTAGTGGGAAAAGTAGACGTCGCGAAAGTTTAGCGCAAAATCTCCTCGGCCGATCTGCCGCACGAGAAACACCAGCCGAGCCGCACTCTGTTCAGCAAAACGCGTCAGTCATGGACAGGGACGCGATCGGCGTGAAAAGAACAAACTGTGTGAGCTAAGGAACACTAGTTTAGTCACCACCGTCAATCAGCAGCTTCAAGAAACAAGATACCCAGGCTAACTTCACCTATGTTCAGCGCCCTTTTCGCAGACAAAGAGCAGGTGGGGGGATCGACAAATATTCACGCTTTCTGCCGTGGCCTGCCGATCGTCAAACGAATAGATTGAAGGAACTGATCGTGCCACACGAAAAGATCTTTCTCTTTCAGCTGCCATAGACTCACTTTCGTATGGTCCCGAAGAGCTGCCAAACCTAGAGGCAGACGAAGTGGAACGGAATCAATCTTTGAATATTATCCGGGGCATTTGCACATTTGAATAGTATCGGGAACACAAATTCCGCATTTTGCGAGCTTAAGTGAAGTCTGCTTGAGTCCCGCGCATGAAGTAGCGTTGAGATCTTTAATTGCATTTTTTGAGTGGTGAATTTTCTTTCGCTGTTGCTTTTTCGTCCCACGGATCACCAGCCATGCTATGTTATGCTGCCGGTGGAAGATTCTCTCTCTGCACACTTTATGTTCGAGCGCATGCGTATGGTGAAACGCGTTGGGTTCAGTGTCCTTCAGAATTCATCATGTCAGAATCAGAAAGGCGATTAAAGTATTCTTCTTCATTTTTAGTTCTGCTTCTCGCTGAACTCCGTCTCCATCGGAGCTCTGGTCATTTCAGCCAAGCACAGTAAAAATATTGTTGAGGAACTCAAGAGCGCTGGCGAGCGCTCGTCACATCAAGATTAAAACTCAAAACGGTTTTCTCCACCTAAAAAAGCCTACAGTGGCGCTCCAGCAGCCGTCCCAGCATTTGTCGGCGTCTGTTGCGCTTGCGCGGCATCCATTTGCGCGATCGTCGGCAGCGCCACCGGCGCGGCGCCCGCCACCGGAAGGCCCATGGGCACATTCGTGATACTAGCCGCCGCAGTAGTACTAGTACCACCTAACGTCGTCGACGTTACATCCACTAACTCCTCCTGCGCCACCACCATCGGCTCCACAGAAGAGCCCGAAAAAGCCGGTGGTGCGAGCGCCGCGGCACCGAGTCCAATCATGCTTCCATCAGTACCAGCAGCGGATGATGAAACCGGCAGCTTTGGCGGTGACCGCGCGTTCTCGGTGAAGGCCTCGCGCCTCGGAACGGGCATGCCGGCGGTTGCTTCACTCCGGACCGACCCGGCGATCACGGCACTCGCATCCCCTGCATCGTTCGTTGGCCGCCCGACAACCGTGAGCGTGCTGGCGCGAGCGCCGCCCGTTGCAGGTGGCTCGTTGCGGGAGAGGATGTCCACCTGGGGTTTGGTTGCCGCCGATGGGATCATCAGGCATCGAATGAATGTACTTATCAGTGCATGCAAGTGGCCGCGAGTGTACTAGTGAGTACTAACTTATAGCTGCCCAGCAGAAGTTAAAGTTTGCGATCATGATGAAAATGATCGCAACAACAGACAGTTCCCACAAACCGGATCAGTTGTACCTGCTTCTCGGCCTCCCTGCGCTTCCGCTGCTCCAGAAGTAGGAGCACCATCAACGTTACAGCGATCACTAAAACCAAGCCGAAGGCAACGCTCAGCGCCAGCACTTGTCCAGTGTCGGCGTCCACGGTGTAGGCGGAAGGCGCGCCGCGGGCGACGCTGCCGCCGGCCCCCGACGTGTCGATCTGCCGGTAGTCGGACTCGAACTGCGTCACAATGCCTGATTCCCCGGCCGCGGAACGGCCCTCACCCCCCATCACAGAGTAGGCGCCAGTGAAAAAGATATCGTCGATCAACTGTTTTGGATTTGGTCGAGTGAAGGTAGTGATGTTTTTCCCATTTATACCTTCGGACAGCTCCGGTTCTCCGATGCGTACAACAAGCTAAAGGAAGAACGAAGACTCCTTTATTCGGCGTTGCAGCAAATCTGGTCATACATTAATGTCGAGTACGCAAAAACAGCGACTTACCGGCGACAACACTCCGCGGTGGAGCAAACTGCCCGGCGTCTGCTGTTGCTGCAGGAGCATGCTGAGCATCGTGAGTGGCGACGGCGCCAGCTTGTCGGGCAGGATCTCCAGGTTCACCTCGATCGAATCCAGCAGCTGGTACACGCTCGTGACCGGGAACCGCTTGTGCCCCTTCGGTATCCGGAGAGCGCTCGCCAGCCCATGCTGGATCGTCATTTGCAGGTGCTCCAGCGAGCTCATCCCGTCCGGCACACCCAGGAGCTTGGTCACGTCGCCGTAGCTCCGCTTTACCTCCACGGTGAGCAACACGATCGGGTCTGCGCTCGCCGCGTCGAAGAACCGGTCGCCGTCGCTGTCCCCCGCCACGTACGGGGGGTCCGACTGCACCATCGAAATCTTGTTGTTCCGCGTCACGTCCCCCAGCACGCCGCTGCTCCCCACCGCCACGCCCATTTCGATCACCGCGTGCTCGATGTAGAACCGGTCGTGCCGGATCCGCGACGCGAACACCTTCTGCGCGCCCGCGCTGCGCTTGTACGCGGTGGGCAGATCCGACTGCCGGAACGTCGCTGCGTGCTCGGCGATCTTGCGCGGGGAACTGTGCAGCCCCGTACTAATGTCGTAGCTCCCCACGTCGTACACCACGAAGCCGTCGGTATTTAACGTGACCAAACACACGTTCGTCTTGCTGCACGCAATGTCCCGGCCCTCCGCCCCGTTCTGGATCGGGAGCCGCAGCACCGAGTGGATGGACATGAACTGAACCCAGTTCTGCATCTCCGACTCGCGGTGCATCGCGGAGCTCGCCAGTCCGGACCCCATCTTGTTCGTCTGCATCGACTGCAGCAGGTTCGGCGGGTGCGCGGAATCTAATAAATAGAGTTCGCTGCCGAGCGACCCCTCGCACACAAACATCGCGCAATGCCAGGTGAGCAGGTTACAGGTCAAAAGAATGCATC
>RXOD01003815.1:0-57068 GCA_005223375.1 Amoebophrya sp. AT5.2 | reverse complement strand
TGGCGGGACCAGATGGTAAGTGGTCAAGTGGTAAGTGGTTTTTTGGGGCAGCTCTTCGGGGCCCCCTTGCCTTTGGTTGTCCCAAAAAGAGGGCAGCAGTTGGAGGAAAGCCGTCTTTTTTCAGTCGGCGGGTTTGGCACTCTTGCACCCGATAGCAAACATAGCCAATCGCCACCCTAGATGCCCACTTTGTCTTTGCTCTGTTTTCAGGCCCTATCGCCAATGTAAGTTAGTAGTCAGCAGCTTGCCGCCGCCAGCGCCGCCGCTACATCCCTCGGCCTCCCGATCGGTTTCCTCTCCCGATCGGCATTTCCTGGCTTCCCGGTAGCCGCGCCAGCACCCGAACTTCGCGTTGCCATCTGGTCCGGTCATAACGGGTACGACACCGCGCCGCTGTCGGGCGCGAACAATTTATTGTTGGGCGGCGCAGCGGACCAGCTGTTCGAGGACAATAATAAAGTCGTTGCGCCCGCGTACACGCAACTGGGGGCTTCGGGGGCAGGAGCGCTGCTACAAGAAGAGGGGGGACGAGCCGGAGCAGGAGGTGGAAAATCAATAGCGGACAGGGAGCCTGAGCCGGACCGGAGCGGAGAGTATTATGTCAGGCGAACAACTACAAGTGCATCGAACGGGGGGGCGAAAGCGAAGGACTCTTGGAACCTGCTGCGTCGATCGCTGAGCGCTGGGGCGTCCTCGAGTGGCTATGCGTATTCGACCGCGGCAAGGAGTTCTACAGCGGAGCAACAAGCGCAAACGAGCGCGCAAGAGAAACTGCCAGCGGCACCGCTGGCGAACCTGATCCCTCAGGCTTCCTTTCTGCAAGAGGCCGATAGCATCCGCAGCCTCCGGGAGCACCAGAAGATCGCCGACGAAATCAACTCGCTCAACCTCGGGTGGAAGGCCAAAGTCTACCAGCGGTTCTTGAACAAGACTCCGCGGCAGCTCAACTTGATGAGCGGGCGGAAGACCACTTTTTCGCGCGCCGACTACCACCGCAGCAAGCGGCTCAAAAGCGCGGCTGCAAGCCGATCCGGACCTAACTCCGGCACCAACACGATGGCTCTCCTCCAGGAGGAAGCGAAAGCGACGACTGGTTCGACGACGCTTCCCGCGAGTTTCGACTGGCGCGACAAGGCTGCCGGGGGGCACCCGCTGGTGATCACCGAGGGCATAAACCAGGGGGACTGCGGGTCTTGCTACGTCATCTCCACCCACCTCTCCCTGAACGCGCGGCTCCGCGTCCAGAAACTGCGCGAACTGCAGAGGGAAAACGCCTCCGACGAGCAGATCACCGCTGCGCTCTCGCAGACCCCCAAGTTCGCGTTTCCCTACGCGTTGGGCTGCAGCGAGACCAACCAGGGCTGCGACGGCGGCTACGCGCACCTCGTCGGGCAGTGGGGCCGGGTGTACGGGCTCGCGCCGGACACCCCCGAGTGCACCCCGCCCGGCGGCTGGGACAGCAGCGCGAGCTCGTGCCAGGCTATCCCGAAGTCGTGTCCGGCGGAGCAACTTGTGTACCGGACGAACGACGTGCGGTACGTCGGGGGGCGGTATTTTTTCAGTGACGAAGAAAATATCAAGCAGGAGCTCTTCGACAACGGCCCGCTGGTGCTGGGGTTCGAACCGGATAACCCGTTCATGTACTACTCGGAGGGCATCTACGCGCAGAACAACGGCGTGGACGAGGTGTTCCACTCGTTGACAGAAAAGGACTGGGAGCGCGTGGACCACGCCGTGCTCCTGGTCGGGTGGGGCGAAGATGCCGCGACCGGAGTGAAGTACTGGACGCTGCAAAACTCGTGGGGAGACGAGCTGAACACCGGCTGGGGAGAAGAAGACAACTTCCTCAAAGACGCGAGTGGGCAGTACTTATTGTTTGATATTATTGAAATTGACTCGTCCTCGTCGCTTACTACTGTTTTGTAGAAAACAAAGAAGTACGAGTACGTACTTCTTACTAGAACACCAACGCTCAGCACAACTCGTCAGAGAGAGGGGTACAGATTTTTTTTTGTCCCATCATGCTCGCTGCTCCAGTGAGCCAGTTCGTGCTGATCTCCACAATTACAGGACGACCAATACGAATACCAAATGATCGTACCGATTATTATTCATTGTGTTTCTGAATCTGTTTCTGACTCTGAAAACTCATATATTTTATAAGACGAGATGATTTCGTTGTTTTAAAAACAAATGAAATTCAACGCTCACAATTGATTCGTCACCAGCCTACCTAGGCTTACATCACATCAATCGATCCACAGAGCAACGCGGCGCGGGTTCTTTCGCTTCAAGCGCGGCGAGAACGTGATGGGCATGGAGTCTATTGCTGAGTGTGCGAACGTCGAGAAGTTGACAGTGGACGAAGCGAAAACTAGCATCCACTGGATTAAGGAGGTGTGAAGCTGATTGAAAACGCGACGAAATGGAGACGGAGAGGTTTGCAGGGCATCTAGAAGAGTTAGAGTAGACCACGAACAATATCAATATCAAAAACAAAATCAATGTCATCGAATTCGAAGAGGAGCAAGAATAGATAGAAGAAGTTGTCGGTAGTGACTTGCTTCTACAGCTAGATCACCTCAGAGGACTTCGACTTCAGATTCAGACAACTCATTGTGTACAATCCAATCGTAACCGCGATCGCCCTCTGGGTTACCTTACGAAGAACGTTAATTCATGACTCCTTCTCCACCATACGATACGGGACTTCCAAGAAGACGAGTAGAAGTAGAAGGGTTGCAACTTGTGCCTCCGTGGCAGCGTTTATTTCGTAGATCATCAAGAAGTAGATTCAGATTCAGGGCATGATAGATATGATTTATGAACAAGAACACGATCCATTGCCGATATATCAGAATTTTTTTACCGATGCCGGGACTCTCGTCGGCCGTCCCTGGCGCTGCCGCTGGAACTGTATGTGTATACAAAATGAATCCATAGAAGTGAACAAACACAGGCAATCCGTGACATCGCCTGGCATGCTTGGCCGGTTCCCGGGATTTCATCCGCCCGGGGCCCTTTCCCTACCTCTGCTGCCGTTGTAACCACCGGCTAATACAACTACTAGCTGCGTCTTTGAGAAGGAGCGCAAAGCTGCACATGAGTCGAGAAGCCGAGCGATACCTATTTTATTTGTAAATGTTTTTGTTTGATGTATTAACTTAATCTTAGAATCAATTAGAGAGAGAGAGAACAGCTACCAGCAACGGGGCAACCTCCCACGAACTCGCGACCGAGCGACAAATGGAAGACACGGAAGTGGATGCAGGCAAAGAGCAGCTTCTTCGATGTGCAGCAGTACAGAACGGCTAGCGGAAATACAGCAGACTCGTTGCCGATGTCGCTACTTGCGGCACCCCCTACCTTGCTGCAAACGGAGGTACCCAGACCCACCTCCAAAGATGCTTTCGCAACAAAGAAAGCCTCCGGCGAAACCAAGCATAAAGAAGCCGAAGAGGGCCCTCGCAGCTACTCGCAGCAGGAGGAGGCTCCAGCGGCCCTTTTGGCCGGGCTCTACCGCTACTACGCTCTGTTCACGTTGGTGCCGCTCGCCCTAACGTTGCTCTGTACTTGCTTGCGGGGAGTCGCGCCAGTCTGTGTTTTCGACGGCGAGGCGCTCGGCGCACACCTCCATCAAAGCGAGCACGGAGGAGTCAGGCCTCCCGCAGGCCAACCATCACGAGGCGAACCTGTTTTCGACGCGGAGACGAACCAAGCGAGAAAGTTTGGCGTGCCGGTCGATCCCGTGTGGGGGGTGGTGGCCCAGCCGGGGGTGCTTTCGGCCGTGTTTCTTTCCGCGGGCACCGGGTGGCTGAGCACGAACATTTCCGCGGGGCTTTTCGTTGTGGACCCTCGGATGGAGACGAACAGCGTGGGCTCTTGGATGTTCTTTTCCTTCGTCCTCTGCGTCTTACTGCCGTACACGGCCTTTCTATTTTTTGCGAACCTCGTGCCGCTGCGGAACAAAAATCCGGATGGCGCAAATCAGCTGCGCGTTTCTTTCTTCGCGGTGCTCGCGGCGTTAACGATCTGGTGGGCACTTCTCATGAGAGTGTACGCCTTCCGGAGGTTCCCAAAACGGGCACGCCGCATCCGCAGCCCGTGTCGCATTTCCAAGGCCGTGGTGGCGTTTTTTTTCATGGGTATGGTAGGACTCGGCTTCGGTATACAGTTTGTTTTCGTTATCTTGCCGGCGGCACAGGAAGTGTTTGCGGAGTGGCGGGCGGCGCCACGCATCGCGGGGGAACTCGCGTTATCGATGTTCTATTTCGGCTTCTGGATTCCCCTCGCAGTGAAGGTGGTCGGGGCGGTTTGCCTTCCGTTAGTGGCGCCTCGAAAGCAGGACTTCGACCCCGTGCGTCCAGCACAGGTCGCAGATTCGGAACCAGCCTTGTCCCAGCTCGTTGCCACCGCGTCGACGTCAAGAGCAGTAACTCGCGAAGAGGCGCCGGGCGACGTTGAGTGTGACTTCTACACGGAAACGAAGAACATCCGGTCCTCTCTACGGCGGCGCGAGGACGCGCTTTTCTTCATTTGCTACATGGCTGCTGACATTATGCGCTTTACTTTCGGCCGCGGCATCCTGCTTCAGCTGTCCTACTCGAGCTGCGCTCTGGTGATGGTTGCGGACATAGTGCACCACGCTTGGCACTTCGCCATGCGCCACCACGAGGCGCATCTCTTCTTCCAGCCCGGCAGAGTCATCGGAACCGCCCCGTACGGATTTCGCTTCCACTACCCGAAAACGTGGAAGCGCCTCTTTCAAGCCCTCAGCTGGCTCCAGGCTCTTACAGAAGAGCCAGTGCCGCGGCCGTTTGCTCAGGCGTTTGTGCGAAAGTGCGAGTACTACGACTTTGACGGCACCGAGGAGAACGAGGAGGGGGATGAGCCGTGCCAGACCGTCGCGTTTCAGTTTGCGGATGTACGGCTGGAGCTGGAGAAGGTCCCTAGCAAGGTGTTGCGCGAGTTGTTTCTGCAGTCCGAGACTGGGCATCGCGAAGATCCGTCCGCTCCGAACACGCGAAGTTGCATCCCGAACGCGGAGATCTCCCACGGTCCAAAAGCGCTTGACAACGGAAGCTGTGCCGAGGAGCCCGAAGGTTTGCGATTCAGTGCTTCCTGCGGGTTCACGACTTCAAAGCACAAGGAGGCCCTCGATTCCGTTCTCGACGTTCCATCGCTTGCTAAAGTAAGCACAGCGCGGCAGGCGTCCCAGTCCTGGCCGTGGGGTGGGAGAAAGATCCCCGCGGTAAATACAGAGTGCATCAGCCGAATTCTACCAGACGGCCCCGAGGAACGCGCCGGGTTCCGGGGCATCGAAAGCTTCGTGCGCTTCTTCCGGAAAGAACACTTCGTGCGGTACCAAGCTCGCACGCAGGCGAGGTTTTTGGTTTCTCTGGCGATGATTCTCGTTCCGTTGGTTTGTTCCACAACGAACGTAAGCTACTACGCGGCATATCCGAGGGGACAATCGATCGGTGCCCTTCTCCTTCCCGGATTAATCTTCTTCGTGAAGGACGTTGTCGAGTGGTACCTGATCACGTGGAAAGGCATGCTTCGCAACGACCGGTGCGTCGCGGAGTTGCTGCCGGCTCTGTTTGAAGCGATGTGCTGCGAGAGTACGGGGTTGACGTACGATTACCTGCGACGCGACGGCATGGCCCAAATGGTCATCATAGGGATCATCACCGGCTTCACGTACATGTGCGACCTGGTCTACGCGCTCCGCTGGACGCCATTCGAGCTGTCGGAGATCCAAACAATAACCGGGTTCCGGGACGTACAGTGGGCGGAAATCTACAGCTTTTGCGAGAGCGCCGAACAGGTAGATGTCAAGTAAAGTACTACCTGCAGCTCCACGTTTAACACCCTGCAGGAGCTCATCTTTTTCAAGTCGAAATTTTGCGATGCATATGGCCCGGATGAAACGACTAAGAAAATGTAAAAAAACATGCAATTTCCTCGCTCTGAGGGCCAAGCATGATCATGAATGAAATTGAATTTGAATTTAGATAAGAATTCCATCACCCGCACTATTTAAATTTAGGCTAAAAAATACACCATCTGGCTCATGCAACTCGTCAGGAAATCGTCTCTTGCGTCGTACACGGAATCAGTCTTCTAAACAGCTAAGTCATTGTGCGCACCTTAAGTGCCGACTCAGGCTGAAGTTAGCTCTGAAGCAAGACATCAAACGCCTCCAACATAAAAAAATACAAGTGGTCTTGGTCAATGTCTAGGAGATACACCGTCGTTTGTGCACTTTTTTCTTCGTGCCGGTTAGCACAAGAAGCGGCTTCCTTTCGGCTTGACTTGTTGCGGTATGCGTGTAGTGGAAGTTTCTCGTGAGAAGTACAACGAGACGTGCTGAAAACGACTTTTACCCCAGCACGCGGTCGCACCGAGGAAGCGGAAGAATGAAGGACGTACGCTATCAGCGTGCTGTAACGTTTATCTCCGCGACCTCCGCGAGGAGTATCGAATAAATATACCATAGCCATACTACTAGTACCTTCTAGCTTCACTCGCTCGACTCACGACACCTCGCAGCACCAGAATGCAGGTTGAGCTTGGCGCGTCTTCCTCTGGATCGAGTGCGTCCATCCATCCTCGGTGCACCGATTCCGCCAATCCAAATGCAAGTGCGCGCTCCAGCACAACCTCGGGCTGTTTTTCCGGTATCTGCCCTTCGCTATCCCCCCGCAGCAGAACAGGCCCAGCGCAGGGACGAGAGCAGGATTCGACGGCGGCTACAACAGCGGTGGACAGAAACCCCTTCCGAGAAGAGGCCGGCGGCAGCAGCAGCTCAACGTCAACTTCCAGAGGTCGGACAGGGGCGGGTGGAATCGATGGCTGTTTTCCATCCGCTCCGTCACTTTCCGGGCCGGTGCGCCGGGGATCGTCACCTAGTGGTAGGGCGGGACCCGCTCAAAGAGCTCCTCGCGACATCTCCCTAGACCGGTGCTTCCAGCAAACACCTGTGCCGGCTGGTCTTGGCGGCGGGCCCGGCGGACTATGGAACCGAACGGGAAAGTCATCGTCAGCGTTGTCGACACAGAGGCAGCACTTATTCGACGACAGTTTAAACCGTGGGCGCAGCGGAAGTGCGGGGGACGCCTCACCCAGTATTCCTCCGTGCCGTACTTCGCATTACTATCCGGAAATTGGGCCGAAAAGTGCTCAGACAGGCGCCGGGGTTTCGGGGGGAGCAGGGAGCTCCAATGCATATGCAGCGAATTCGTCCTCGGTTCTCAGCGATCCCGCAATCGCGCTCAACCGGTACAAGTTGAAGGGCGCGTCCGTCTCCTCCACTCCCGCGGCGCAAACGCCCACTTTGCATTCCACCACCCACTTGGCGAGCGTTTCTTACGCCGAGCCTGGACCACAACTTCTACGAACCCCCGACAACATAATGATCAGCGCTGAGGACCAGATGTTGAACGCGAGCTCCCAACAGCAGCACAAGTCCGTTCCGCGCCTCGAGGCCGAGCTGCAGCGGCTGCAGTTCGAGTTCCGGCAGAACCTGCGCATCCTGCAGGCGCGCGACCGCGAGCTGCAGCAGTCGCACAGCGAGAAGAACTCGCTCCGGGTTCAGCTCGAGTGCTTCCAGAAGGAGCTGCAGGAGAAGGACGTGCGCTTTTCGGTGTTCGAGAAGCGGTACAGCGACGAACGCATCAAGTTCGAAGAAACGCTGAAAGCGAAGACGGCAGAAATCGAAGGGATCCTGGAAAAGGGAAGAACCGACCGCCACGCGATGGACGAGCGCTTTCGGGAGCAAGCGGCGAGCTGGGAAGAAAAGCACGGGTTGTTGAAGAAGAGAGCGGAGGAAGCGGAGGGATTTGCACTGGCAAAAGAACGGAAAGTGGCGGAAGACCTGCACGCCGTGAACGAAAAACTGAAAACACACAAAGCGAAGTTTCAGGCTGCGGTAGTATGGGATTCTTCTCCTTGAGGTAGTGGTCGTCGCCACTTCGTGATCGTGATGCAACTCAGTGTATAACGCGACTCATTGCAATAAAGATTCCACCGCCAAGAACTAGAACTACATTGGGATTGGGCCCACTACTTTATGGTCACCATAAAGATCTCCTCATCAGCTCCACGAGAAGGACGCGGAGATCGAGCGTTTCCGCCAAGATCTTCACACCGAGTATTCCCACGACAAGGCGCGGCTCGAGTCGAAGAACGCCGAGCTTCTCACGCACAAGGAGCGCACCGAGCAGCGGCTGAAGAATGAAACGGAAACGAGCAAACAATTGCAAAGTCGCGTCTATGACTTGGAGAAGCGCGCCAAGGACAACGACGCCGAGGCGAGATTCCGCTTCGACGGCGTCTGCACCGAGCTGTCGGAGCTCAAGAGGTCGTCGGAGCTGACGATCAAACAGCTGGAGCTGCGGTTGGAGGAGTTGGAAAGGGAGAACCAGGTCCAGGAAGACGCGAATAAAAAGATGTGGGGGGAGAATTGCGACCTCCAGAAGCAAGTGCAGGACTTGGGGTAACAAATCTTCTTCGCCATTGTCTTTTTCTTTCTTGATCTTGATCTTCGATATGGATTGACCGTTAATTACTTCAAATTCACTTCACAGCAAATCCGAGACCGGTCTGAAGCGCGAGAACGGCGAGCTCAGCGATAAATTCTCCCAGCTGACCCAGCAGACGGCGGCGCAGCTGAAGCAGAAGTCCAGCGAACTTGCCGACGCGCTGGAGAAGCTTGCGCAAGAGCGGATCAAGATGGAGGAGGACTTTAACTTGAAGCACCACGCGAGCGAAAAGAAGCACCTGGTGGACAAGGAGAACTCCGTGAAGCCCCTGAGGAACGAAATACGGTTGCTCACGGACTCGCTGGAGAGAATCACCAGGGAATGCAGGGAAGTAAAGGCAAAGGCAGAGCAATTCTGTACTCTTTGTTCGCTTCCTTTCGTCCTCTGGAACAACGATTCACTCAGCTGCTTTCATCTTCACTCGTACGACTACTATACGCAGGAGCATGTTAACGTGATACTGACTAGTTCCAACATATTTAAGTCCCACCCTTGTCGAGACCACGGACACGGAAGTCGAAGTTTAGCTGGGACGAAGGTCGTGTGAAAAATAAACATAATGAGAAATTGATTCACGTCAAACCACAGATTTCGAGGCCCACGCGTTGAACAACGAGTGCAAGCTTTTACGCGAGGAGAACGCTGGCCTGAAGCTCCGCCTGTGGAGTGAGGAGGCCTCTGAGCGGCTTGCAGACGAGCAGGGGCTCCTCGGGTTACCTGAGGGTGCGGCCCCGAGTCCTGCGAAAATGGCAGCCGCGATGGCCGCTGCCGCGCGGGGGTCTCTTGGGTCCTCGTCTGCTCCGGGAACTACGGGCGGAGGGGCCCGCAACAGCGGCCCAACCGCGAGCGAATCCGCTCCTGCGGCTGCGACCAGCACGTCAAGCAACATGAGCCAGTTCGCGCTCAACAACTACCAGCACCTGGTAACTGACGCTCGCTCCACTTTCAGCTCGCGCTCCCCACCGAAGATGTCGACGCGCGGCCGCGGAAGAGCGACCGCCCTCCTGCGCGCACCGCAGCAGGATCCGACGGCCGGCTTGTTGCGATCGCGGTCGCGGGGCGAGCAAGAGGCGGCTGAAGCTGTCGACCGAGGCAACTTTCAGTTTCAACCGCACCACCGGGACGAAAGGGATCATCTCGCAAAGGAAGAAAATTCGATGGAAATTCAGCTGTTGGAGAAGCACCGGGCGAAGATGCGCGACGTGAACGAACTCGCTGCGGCTGCGTACCTCAACGACAAAAAAGCTGCGGACGAAGGCAGTGGTCGAGCGGCTGGAGTTGATTCAGAGGCCCTGCGGCCCACCTGGTTGGAAGGCGGACTCGGGAACCGAGCCTACACCGTCGGGAAGACTTCCTACAACCGGCTGCGCGACAAGGACGAAATCGCGCCGGGAAAAATCGGCGCAGGCGTCGGACCACCGGACATCAGCGTCCGGGGACGTGGCGGAGGCCGCGAGGTGTCAGCCGCTGCACCACCTGAACAAGCATCTTCTGGGCTTCCAGGCTCCTCCGAGGCTGTGTTCTCGAAGCTTGCGGATTTGCTTGCGAAGGTGACGGAGCAGCAGCAGGATTTGAAAGAGCTAGTTACCAATCGGCTCCGGGACCCGAACATAAGCGGATTCGTGGCTCCGACAGAGGTGGAGGAGGACGGAGATGTTGACCTGTACGGGGCGGAAGATCATGACGAAATCGACGACGACATCCGTGAGAGGCGGCCGCGGCGACACAAGAAAATAAGTGGCTCAGGCTTGGCTGGCGACGGGCAGCCGTCGCACTCGCAGTCTGCCTCTGCTACCGATGACTATGACCAAGAAGAGGACGAGCAGCTAGGGCCGTCGCCATCAGCCGACGTGGATCCGGAAGACGTGGTGAATTTGACCGCTTTGATAGAGCAAGATGGCGAGTACGTGAAGGAGAAGGTGTGGGGAGCTTCGAGCGGGAGCGAGCGCGGCGGGGTTGGGGCGTCAAAAATTCCGAGAACTTGCGAGAAGCCAAATAAGCAGAACCCAGACGACCGCCCGCCGGGACCGCTAGAACTTGCCCGGCTTTTCCCACCGTCGAGCTCTGCAGGAACCTCTTCCTGTGGCGGATCCTCGTCGTCATCGAAACTGGCAAGTAGGATTCGGAACAAAAACCGCAGCGGACCGTCTGATGTCGCAGCGGCCGCGACAACGGCTTACAGAAATAAGCAGCTCGGCTACGAGCCGCAAGCGCAACCGACAAAGACTTGGAAAAAGGAGAAGGTGATCACCTTCGGCGATCCGCACGAGGTGCCAGTCTATCTGCGCAAGAAACTCAAGCTTGAACAGGAGATGGCCCGTCGCGCCGCCGCACTCACGCCGAACTCGTCGCTGACCGCAACCAGCGCTGCGGATCGGAAGGCACGCAAAAAACGCATGGGTTCGACGTCCTCGAGGAGCACACCTTCGCTGCGACTTCTACAGGAGGAGAAAAACACGGCGGGGGCCCAGAGACTGGAGGACCTCCACGAGCTGAAACAAATGACGACGACGCTGAGCCATCAGAGCGTGCATCCGGGGCGGCACACGCGCGCTGCCGACAGTCGCGAGCAGCTCGAGGAAGACGCAATGGAGACGCGGCGAGAACGACGGGCAAACCGGTTGCAGAATTTGTCTCGGACGCCGGTGCCTATGTCGGAGCCGGGCAGCCCGAACAGTATCGAAAACGCGGCGCTGCGGGCACAGGCGCTCCGCATGATGCACGCGGGATCCAGTGCCGACGCTGCAGGATCGAGTGCGAATGCGAAACAGCATATCTCGGTGATACCCCCACTGCCGAACTCAGCGAGACGGCCAGAGTCGGAGCTGACGCACAGATCGCACATTTGGGATGACGACGGTTTGGACGACGAAGGTGTGGGAAATGATACGGGAAAGAGCGGGGCGATGCTGGCAAGAGCAGCGCGGGGCGGTGGAGGGAGAGTCAGAGGTAAATCATTTTATAAATGTGCAGCTTGAGCAGGTAGAGCTTGAGGGAGGGCTTGTGCAAGGCTAGCCGTGCGATTTTCCTACTGATTGTGAACATTTCGTGTCGTGTTAGTTCTTTGCGTTTGATGCCTGCGTCTGCGTTGTTCAATTCATCTTTTATCAGGCCCCCCATTGATTCTCATTCTGTTGCATCAACAACAGGCACCTCTTCCACCGCGAGTCTGCCACCGGGAAGCGCGTCTCGTCTGACGCGGACGAAGAAAAGCTCTGTATCGCCTAATTCACTCTACAACCAGCATGGGCCATCTCGCGCGGGTGGCTCGTCTTCCTCTGGGAGGGCCAAAACCGCTGCGTATATGGAAACTGGGCGCTCCTCTTGGGTCGGAGGGCCGAAGTAGGACCGAAGCTCTGCTGCAAGTACATAGTAGTTCTTTTAGTTCTTGAACGAGGCTGCAATTCGGATTCAATCGCGGAGCCGCGCGCGAGGCCGATGGATTTATGTACTTTCTTATTCTTTATTGCTGTAGTCATGGCAAGCCGTATTCAATTCGCGGGAACAAGAAAGAAGAAAACCACCGTCAGCTTTTCTCGACACGAGCCTGCTGCTGCTTGGTACAAGCACAACGAAGGAATGGGCGGACAAGAAGCCGCGTTTGATGTTGTCTCTCTTCGTTGCCATTGATTTAGTGCAGAAGAACCAAGTCGGAGAGGTCAAAGCGCGCGACCACGGTACAGGCACACGACGAACACCAGGGACTTCAAGGAGAGATGCTAGAGCAGTACACTTTTGAGATATGAACCTCTCAGCACTAAAAGAGCAACAAAAATAAAAATGGCGTCTTCGAGCGAACGCTGCACCTGGCCGCTCGCTTCCGCGGTCATAAAGCGCGAAAAGGGAGCGGAGGACCGTTTCCCGGGGGTCGAGCAGCTCGTCCTCATGTACACGAGGAGCAGGCCGAGGGAGACTATGGCATGGGGACCAGCTATGGTAAGCAGGGAAGCGCTAAGGGTTTGCGCGAGGTTTCCCTTTAGTGGTCCTGAAAAGAGGCCTGCAGAAGTGCCAGGGGCAAAGGCGGCTTTCTGCAATTAGCTTTGGCAGGCACTCTACAGCTAACAGCACAGCGCCACTCTAGGTGTCCTCTTTTGCGGCCCTTCTACTTTTAGGCTCCATCACCATTGTGGCCGCTGGCTTGTCAAGACCTTCCTCTATCTCCCGATAGCTCTAGCGCCGCCTGCCTCTGCTCCCCATCGAGTGGGGCATCTCTGAAACCGCCCCCGACCCCTTCGCACTGGGTAGACTTCAGAGCGCCTCGTCGACGCACTCGCCACCCAAGTGGGCCCCAATATCTAAGTGGCTTCATCTGTTGCTTACTTACCACCTGGCCCCCTGATAGGCACCCTGTATCTCAAACACGGGGAGGTCGAGGAGAAGCTGGCCAGCCTTCTTCTCATGAGAGTAGGGAAGGGGAAAATCCTTCCACAAACCGCCGACCGAACGTACCGGATCGAGTTCGGCCCGGGCCGGTCGATTGTCTGGACCGAAATCACGTTTGCCACCGCAGCCGCCAAACAAAGTTTTGACAACACCTTGCGGGAAGCTTTTTCTGATCTTTTTGTTGGTCCTTCTCCTTCTTCCGCCGCGCCAAACCGATCGTCGACCCCAGTCGCAGAAGAGGCCGCGCAGCCAGAAACGAAGAACGCAAACCCCGCCTCCCCCGCTGGCCGCGCTCAGACAAACAAGCCCTGGGACTCGCGCATAAAGCAGCAGTACCAGGGCGAGAAATGGCACTTGAACAACTCCCTGAGCCGCTTGATGGAGTCCGGGCCGAACTTCCACAAAGGGGGCGCTAGTGGTAGTGGTCCTTCTTCTTGTAGTTGTCACAAGATGTCCCTCCGCCGCGAACCAGAGAGGGAACCAATGCTTCCTGCTTCGAGCACGACCACGAGTGACGCTACCGCGGCGGCTGCTCCGTCTCAAGCGAATGCGACCTCTACGCCAGGACAAGCCGTCGGTGGAGCATCAGCCACCCGCGGTGCATCATCATCACGATCTGGCACCAATGCCGAAGCTGCGCCGCGGTCCCCCGCCTTGTCCGCTGGTAATGAATCGCTTCCGTCGGAAATCTACTCCCCATATCCCGGCGATGGCAGCGTGTTCGTCGACGTGTATCATGCGCGACTTGATGACGACACTGGGAACAAAGTTTGGGGCGTCGGCATTTTGCGCAGCTACACACTCGACATCGATTACAATTCCGAGCTTTGCATGCCCAGCAACGGCTGTCCCTACACCCTTCTACAGGAGGTCCGCGACACACAAATCGAGAGAGATTTTGGAGTGCGGTTGAAATGTCGCGGATGGGTGCCAGAACCGCTTCGATCGTTCTTCCTGGACCAGTACGCACCCGAGCTTCGCGCGCAGTGGGAAGGCGCAACTACCGCTGCACAAGTAGCTACAACACTAATCATGCTGCAAGAGGAAATGCAGGCAGATCCGTCGCTCGAGGACGATGAAGACTTCGATATTGTCGACATGGACGCAGGTGCGATCGAAACACGTCCATCGTGCCTCGGCACGACCGCGCGCGCCAGCGGCACATACAGTGTCGCCGATTTATGGGACCTCAGTGACGAATTTCGAAAAAACGGCTTCGATGTAGATCTAGCGGACTCCGTGGTAGCTTGCGAACAATTTCGGCCGCTCATGAAGGAGTGGCTTCGGCAGAAGTTGGAATTGGAGAAGAAGCAAAGAGAAAAACATTTCGCCTGGCGTGCCAAAGCGCAGGTTCGGGTGGCGGCGATCGTTGACGAAATTGAGGAAAAATACCTATTTTCCAGGACTACGACATCGCAGACGCGGTGCGACGTCGTGAAGAATGAGGCCAGCTGAGATGGACGAGGAAAGAAAACATGCGACGCAGGGAAGGCGGATCTGGACGATTCGCCCGCGGCGAAAAGACAGCGCTCAGACTTTGACGGAGGCAACGACCGCACCCACGGCCTCAAAATCAATGACGCGCCAAAGAAAGACGGAGAAGTTTTTGAGCAGCCGCCGTTGCTCTTGACGCGAGTTTGCGCCGATCAGGGATTTTCTCGTAAGGCGAACGAAGCTGGCGCATTTATGCGGGTAAAGTTCCATCCAGCAGGAGGCGCTGAGTCACCGACTGGAAAACTTCAGCGGCAAATCTTCGAAGAAATCGAGGCTGCGGGTGTCGCGTATCGTGGATTCTTCCCGAACCTCATGAAGGATGTGCGAAAAACTTGGTTTGAATCTGAGGACAAACCAATAATGCTGTATGACTTCGAGTACGAGTCCTCGTCCTGCGATTCTGCGGATGAAGAACATGATGTTTCTCAACCAGCGACGGCCGCTTCCTCGTCAAAATCTTCTGCCACTTCCATCGAACAAGACTGCGTTCGCAGTCGTGCAGAGATCCGGCGTCGATGCGGTAAGCCTTTCCCGCCGTGCAAGCCAGAAAACCTGATACTCGAGCATAAGTACAAGCAGCGGTACGAGAAGAAGTTGACGCACGAACGCTGGTCGGTGTGCAAGGAGCTTCAACGCATCGCTTACGCAGGAGATAAGTTCAAGCTGAATGGGGCGACTTACACTGCGCCAACGCCTGCAGGCTTCCGCACGCTGGACATTTTAGCCATCGTGGAGGACGAACAGATGGCTCGGATAGCCGCTGAGAAGAAGCGACAGGCGGAGCAGAAGCCGGAGAGAATGTTTCGAGTTCGACTCAGTTTGGAGCAAGAAAGAGAACTAAAATTCAGTGGCCTGAAGTGGGCGGACGCGGAACGCGGCTACGTGCGGATTCCGTACGTAAGCGAGCGGTGGTTCTGATCCAGAGGAGTGTCGGCGATTTTGGCTTGGTAACGCATCACTTCATTGATTGTGATTCTATTTCTGAGACACGTGCTGCATGACGAAAAAAGCTACTATTAATTTCTACTACTCGACTGAGCCAATGTGCGCAGAGACCGGATAACGAATGCAAAACGAAACCAGTACCAGGAACGCGAAAAATCAAGAATATGAAATTGAAAACGAGCTGCTATGTGATGGTGGTATAAATATGGATCGGATAGAATGCAGCTGGAAAAGGGCAAAAATGGCCAAGGCCGACAAAGTGGATGCGAAGGCAGGGCAGAAGGCTAAACCCGTCGGCCACGAGCACGATATGCCCCGTTACAGCATCAGCAATGCCGTCGATGGATGGTTCCCGCCGTCCGGAGACAAAGAAAGGAGAGCGCATCACCTTGTAGCAGTGGGGGCACACTTCGGGGTGGCCGTCAGGTACAGAGATCAGATGGTGATGGTTTACTTCCTACACGGCTTCAGTTTCTGCTGCGTAGTCAGTAGGGGTTGAAGGGGAGGCACTCTCTCTGTTGCAGAGTAGTAGCTCTCACGTGCACGTGGAGGAGAAGAGCGGATCTGGCCTTGCGTTGGTGGAGCGGTCTGGAACTCTAGGACCATAGAAAAGAGAAGAATAAAAGTAGATCCATGATAGATAGCTACGTATTCACCCCCTACAAGCCGACCGGCACGTGTAGCTGGACGAGAGAAGTAGATGTGTAAATTTTCGATTATGAGATTGAGACCTATGATCATACTTCTGACCGGAGTCGTGGATTGAGACACCCCATCTAAAAAAAATTGAATTTAAAGATGGATGCCACGTCGGAAGGTGCCTGCCGGTGAACAGCGTCGTGAACTCGTTGCCACCACAGCGTGAACTCGTGTCTCCTTTTGAGTACCCCCGAACACCGTGCTTGGCGTGCTAAGGCAACGCAAATCCAGTTCTGGCTGCCGACCTCATCCGGTAGCACAAGTGGCTGCATGTCTTTGTTTCAGGCGCGCTCCTTCTGGAGCGTACGTGGAAATGCAGAGGCCCACTGTCTCTGCATCTGCAACGTGGATAATGAGCCTGGCGGCAACAATAAAATCGTCATCGGCTCGCTCGATGGCATGCTCCGGATGTACTACCCGAGGTAAGATCTACAACAACTCCATGCTCAGACTGAAATACAAGTTCAGCCACAATTTTTTTGTCTTGTTCGCATGAAATCCAAAACGACGATCGTATCGCTCCATCGCAGGCGCCGCGAGTACCGCGTCGACGACTTGATCCTCGAGAAGATGCTGGAGGCTCCCATTCTCCAGCTCGCTTCGGGGCGTTTTGTCGCCGGGTCGCGCGAGGTCTGTCTCGCTGTGCTGCACCCGAAGCGCGTGGCCATCTACATGGTGTCCGCCACTGTGAGCAATCAGGGCGCCGTGAACTACTACAACGTGATCGAGTGCTACGGTCACGAGCTCGCGCGGCCCACCTACAACTTTTGCTTCGGGCCGTTCGCGCAGCAGGCCAGCCGCGGGGAGCGCGACTTTTTGTGCATTCAGAGCCTGGACGGGGTCTTGAGCTTTTTCGAGCAGGACGCCCCGGCCTTCAGCCGGCAGCTTCCGAGCGACACCTTTCTGTCGCCGAACCAAATTTTGTACATCGCGAAGTCGGACTCCTTCGTGACCGCCGACTCCTGCATGTGCCTGCACGCATACCGATACTCCGTCCTGGCGGCCGCAGCGGACAACGTGGGAGCGTTCGGCCCAGCTAGCTCAGGCGGGAGCGGCGCAGCGGGGGGCGGCGGGGGCGGAGGAGCAACCAGCATGGGGGGAATGCCGCTCAGCATAGCAGGTATCTGTGGCCGTGCGCCGGATGGCGATGGCATTGGAGAGACACAAAGTGAGCATGTAGTACTAGTACACGCCGTAGCCGGACCGCGAAAAAAAAAATGTTGGTAGCTCCAATTCGTGAACGAGATATTAAGTGATTTTCTCAAAATCATTTTTAAAGTGAGAATGCACGACGACAGGCCCGACCGCCGCCGCTTCCTCCTCCACCCAGCCCGGCGGCTCTGCCGGCAAGCGGGTTCAGGTTGACTGGTCCGTGAACCTCGGCGAGTATCCCACCCAGCTCTTCTACGCGCGCGTCCTGAAGTCTGCCACCGGGTCCAATCCCGAGTCCATCGTCGTTGTGGGTGAGCGGCATCTGTTCTACCTCAAGTCCGACGGCGAGATCCAGTTGCAGAAGAAGCTCGACTACGAGATTTCCTGCGCCACGGTGTACCCCACGCCCCAGACCCCTGGTGAAACTTCTACGACCCAATCGGTCCAGCACAACTTGATGCTGGGCACGCACTCCGGACACCTGCTCATCTTCCGGGAGACGCAGATCATCTGGTGCGCGCAACTGTCGCACGTTCCGATCGCGATCGAGGTGGCCGAGGTCGCCGGAATCCGCGGCATGATCACGACCCTGGACGAGGACGGGTTGCTCGACGTCTCCTACCTAGGCACCGATCCGCCGCCCGCGGCCCTCGTGAACACGGAGATGAAGGAGCTGAACTACGGCGCCATGGAGGACGAGCATCAGCAGCTGCTCACCACCATCCGGCAGTCGCACGGCGAGGGCCGCGCGGAGCCGAAGGACAGGTTGCTATTGCAGGCGCAGGTGCAACCGCACTGCGTGCTGTTGGACGACGATCACGAGGACGCGGACGATTCCACCTTCGCGAACATCGACGGCGCCGTGCTGGAGGGCAGTGTTTCCATTCTTGCGCGGCTCGAGGGGGTGGAGGCGGCGGAAAAGCTCGCGTTTTGTGTGGAGGCGCCGGACTGCTTGCACGCGGACCAAAAGTCGTTCTACCTGAACGAGCTGAAGTCGAGCGGAGAGGGATTTGCATTCACGGTGAACTACAAAGTGTTGGCAGCGGGGGTCCTGTGCAGCCATTTAAGCGCACGGGCCTCGTGCGCGTACTCGCTGAAGCACAACGGCGAGGCAAGGGTCGCGATGACGGAATTCGAGATACCGCTGTCGTGGGTGGTGCGACCCATCCCGCCAATAAAAACAGCGGCATACAAAATTCAGCTGGACTGCTCGAGAACGCCGCCGCCACTCAACGAAGTGTTCGCGGACCTCTTCGAAGAAGGGAGCGTCAGCGCTGTACGATTCGCTAATTTAAAATTCAACTTCGTTCTTCCTCTTCGTATAGAATAGTGAGCGTGAGGGCCGTTATTTTATTTCCATCACCATCTTCAACTATAACTACAAACACAAAGTGACATAGTATCTGAAATTCTTGCCACATCAACATCGATCACCACACCGACAACAGGGCACTCCCGTTCAGGCGACTTCGAGCAACATTCTTTCCCTTCAGTACCTCGCCGGCACCAATTTCACCGTGACGATTCTCGTCTCGAAGTCCGCGGGGAGGATAAGCGTCCAGTCCGGCGAGTTCGGCGCGCTGTATTTGGTGTGTCACGCGCTCTGTGAGCGGCTGAGCCACCACAGGTGCGACGTGTCCTTCCAGGACTCGCTGCCCCTGCACGACTACTTCTCGGTTCTGGACGACCACTTCTCCGTGAGGAGGCATCTCATCTCCCTGCGCAGTGACCTCGCCGACAGGACGAAGCAGTACTGACTTTTTTCAGTATTACTGCTTTCCTTCCAGCACTCAGAGGCTTCCAGTTTGAGATGCTCATGCTGTGTGTAGGTTACGGATGAAGATATCGTGCGCGACTACTGCGCTGGTTCAGGAGTACCTAGTCGCGCTAGAGTCCGTTTGGGGCAATTGACATTCCTGTTGGGTATCATCGGATCGCGATGAAATTCCTATAGTAATTCCACTCGGTATAGCCGTAGCACACCGGATACGACAATTTGACGCTCAGGTACCGCGTCATCCAGAAGCGGCTTCTGCTCCGGTATAAGGACCGCTCCAATCCCGCGCCCCTCGGCAACCTCGACTCCTTGCTGCAGCTCACCTATGAGTCCATCGCGGGCATTGCGGAGACGACCGACGAGGCGGAGAAGGCGCTTTCCGTCGTCTCCCAGCATCTGCAGGCCTGCACGCGACTGATCCTGCTGCTCATCCAGTACCGGTTCGACTTGAGCGACGACGTGGAGGCGCTGAAGGCGTATTTCGGGTTCCATTCGGCCGGGGACCACCAGAACCTCGGCTGGGAGGAGATCGCGGAATACAACTTGGAACATTTGCTGAAGGTGGCGCTGGTCTCGTCCCTCGATCCGGGAGGCGCCGCGGCCGTGATGAAGAAGTCGGAAGGCGGGAGCTTCCTGGGCAACAGCGGAAACGCCCTCAAGATCCCGGCAGACCTGAATAAGTTGAAGAAGCGGATAACGATGGTGATTGACCGCCTGGCGAATGGGGTGCGGATAGACCGAAAAATAATATTGAACGGGGAAGAGGAAGAGGACTAGTGACTGCATGCTGGGATCGATAGATCCACGATAGAGGAACTGGAAGGGCATAGAGATGATGAAAAAACCGAAATCCATTTTCTTCTTGATGTCTCCCGTGATCTGATCGCGCCCGGTGGTCGATGAAACGACCACAACAAGGCAAAAAAGAGAAGAAACACGGCAAGAGCCCACACGACGGGAAAATCAAAAAAAAAAAAATCTCGTGCAGTTGCGCGTCATTCATGTTCGAGTTCGGGCCTCCGCGAGCCTCTACTAGTATTGGCGTGCTAAATGTGCCCGAGATTCTGTTTCTGCACGTGTGATCGCAAAAATCACCCCCTACGGCGCACTCACGGCCGTGCGCATCAACGCTGACACTTGAAATCCTTTCGTTTCACTATGGAAGAGCAGGAGAGCCAAACGCGAGTGCAGCATCGGTGAAGCCTCGCGATACCGCTAGGATGAGCATGGCTACTACTGCTTCCCCTGCCCCGTACGGCCCCCTGTCGTGGCGGAGCGGGGCGAGGAGCAAGATTCTTCTTTTCACTGCCGGAGGCATAGCTTCCAATGTTCAACTCGCGTCTGCCGATCTGCCTGTCCACTGCATTCGGACGCAGATTGTCGGCAGTTGGAAGTTCCACCTCGGCCCAAAATCCAAGCATCGCTCCACCTGCGGCCACGCCACCCCCGACATCGACAGTAAGCAGCCCGCCCTGGCGAGTTTCTTCGACAAGAAATCCGTCCAGCAGGTGCTCAGCGTCGAGCTGAAGGACCCGAACACCGCGGTTGTCGGGAATGAGCACGAGGGCAAATGGACGATGATCTACGACGAGGGCGTGTCGGTGACCGTGCCGGACAAGTACGAGTTCTTCTCCTTCGCGCATTTCGAGAAGCCGAAGCACGCGTCCGTGCACGGGAAGAAGTACTTCCGCTCGTTCTGCGGGCAGTCCGAAATCGGGTGGTATCGGGACGTGAAATCGGGCATGTTCGGCTGCTACAAGGCGGAGAAGAACGACTCGCAGAAGGACGTGGCGTTTTACCACCTCTCCCTGCTGGAGGAGGAGAAGAGGGCGGTGAGGGCGGCCAAACTGAAGTCGGCGCTGAAGTGGCGCGGTCTGGCGGACAGGTCCTCCGGGACACAGCAGAGCAGGAAGACCTCCAACACGAAGCAGGGGATGAACAAGAGCTTCCTGGCGTCTGCAACAAGCAAGGACGTCGAGACGGACGCGTTCCGCGCGGAAAAGGTGGACCACGCGGCGGTGGTCGCTAAGATCAACAGCCGTGCTGAGAACACGTGGACTGCTGCGGTGTACTCGGACGAGTTTCTGCAGCAGAAGATGCACCAGCTGCAGAAGAAGGCGATGAACAAGCCCACTTCCGCGGAGGCGAAGAGCCTGAAAACGTCGCCGAAGGCGCAAAGCTTCGCCGATGCAGGGGGCAACGCGAAGGCTATGCTGGTCGATAGAGAGACGGAAAAAAACACCGCGGCTGGTGAACTAGTACGAGACGACTCTCTCCCCAAATCTTTTTCCTGGTCCAAGGCCAACGACGGCAACGACTACCTCGAGCCGATCCTCGACCAGCAGGACTGCGGATCGTGCTACGCCGTCTCCTCCGTGCACATGCTTTCCGCCCGGTACCGGGTGATGAAGCAGAACCCGAAGTTGGAGGGGTTCTCCATCAACCTGCCCCTCTACTGCTCAGACCTGAACCAGGGGTGCCAGGGCGGGTACCCCTCGCTGGTGTCCATGTGGAGCAAGCACGTGGGCCTGGTCCCAAAGAGCTGCGTGGGCAGCTACTTCACGTCGGACACCATGACCTGCAAGAGCATGTTCAACAAAAACACGGGCGCGGTGGCGAAGGAAAAGTTCGATCAGTGCGTGGAGGAGAAAGAAAAAGAAGGAGCGGTGGGAAAGGTAAAAGAATACTGGGATCTCGGGGGTGATTTTAGCTTCAATGATTACAGGCAACAAAAAGTTGAGGGTGTGTGAGTGGGAAGGGAAGCAATCAACAAGTTGTCAGAGAGTCAGTGATGTAGTTTACGACCTCGTATGAATTTTTGCACTGGTTCTTTTTTGAATAGCGTATGCGATCGATCTCCGGTCGCCGGTGACGACGCACACAGTTGTAGAGCATTGAGAGCTCTGAGGGCTCTTTCTCCGAGGTAATTGTTCATCGACCAGCAACAGCACAGCTCAGTTACCGCAACCGGAGGTGCAGGACGCAGGGGACGAGCTTCAACAACCTCCTCTTCAGGTGAAGAACTGGTCTTACATCGGGGGTTTCTATGGAAACTGCAACGTCGCCAGCATGATGCAGGACCTGTACAAGTATGGTCCGCTCGCGGTCGCGCTCGAGCCCGGCATGGATTTCATGTACTACCGCAGTGGGGTGTACAAGTCCTCCCCCATCAAAACCAAGCAGATGTGGGTGAAGGTGGACCACGCGGTCCTGCTCATCGGCTGGGGCGAAGACGGTAGAAGAGGTTTACGACAATAAAATCAATCGATAAATGTCGTTTTACTTGTCCTAGACCCAGGCCGCTGGACAGTCGAATGCTGATGATGAATGCAATTGCAAGAAATACATCATGGATGATAAATCTGCTGCGAACCCGAACACCCTCCACGCCCATCACTGTGCAGCCACGACCAAGCAGCCGTACTGGACCATCCAGAACTCATGGGGGTCGTCCTGGGGCGAGAACGGTAACATTCGGATTGTGCGCGGCGAAAACGAGTCCGGTGTCGAGTTCCAGGCCGTCGCGGCGTACCTGGAGGACGGAAAGGCGGCCCCGGTCCTCGACTACCTCGGCGGGATCGTGGTGTAGCCAGCTGGAGCTGCGATTCTCGACCGATAGGATGGATCATCCGATGCTGTAGACGAAGGGTGGTGTGCATCCGATGTTAGTGCAGCTGGTGGAGGCGGTCGTCCGCAACATGCGCGTGGCGCGCTGCTGGAATGCTCGTGCGCAAAAGCAGGCACTCGACGCAGCTGCTTCAAAAATGAAAATGTTTTTTTTCTCGCTTTCGATCTTGCTGCTGGAAAGGTGGAGCCATTCTTTTTTCCGATTCCTACAAGGCGTCCACTAACATCTCTGACAACGACGTACACGTGTAGCCGACGTACCGGCTTTACTATTCGTGACGTCGTCCGCATCCCCATTATAATTGAGATTGTTCTTCTACATCTTGCTGATACTGAGTGCCTCGTCAAGTCGCGTCAAAGTCAATTCGACCGCACAGCAAAATGTGTGATCAGATCTTGAGAGCATCAGGGAAATTAAGTACTTTACTTTGTTCAACATCCTTGTTGGAATAAAGTGAGACGACGACGAGAGAATTTGCACCTGGACGTCCTTGACCTAACGCTATCCTACTGTCATGTGTTGTATTACGTGCCAACCGGCACTGGGCGGCTCTCCATGTTGTAAGAAAGTATCCTACTTTTGTCTACTTTGTTTGTTTTTTGTGCTGCGGTGACTTCGCCCTGTTACTTACCCCACCAATAATCCCGTTCATTTTTTTCTCCGACTAGGGCAACTCGGGTTTCTTTCTGCTTTCCTCATGAGCTGTGAGTATGTGGCTGAGTTGAGTGCGCACTTCCTTTTTTGAGGGTACTTAAACAGGAGTCTGAACATGGCTATTTAATTTCATTTGCTCCCCTTCTAATCATTGGTATCTCGTTTTCGGTCTCCGATAATATTTGCACTTTCAGGTTCAGTTACAGTTTCAGTTTCACTAGGTGCGTGTTTCTATCCTAGGGTTTAGCCAAGATGGATACACAAACCCATGCTCTAACTCTAATATCCTCACGCCGCGCCTCTTCATCTGACACGATGATGCATCGGAAGAGATCAGATTTAGAAAGATGAATGAAATAGTAGGCTGCACCTCCCTGCTACACCTGCCTCCTCTCAAGAAGCTACAGCGCAGCTGAAGATGATCGCGACATCAGCAGATTAATACTGGAGAGTGTCCAAGCAGGACCATCTAACTTCACCACGACGGGTCCAAACTTCACGGACCCACATCAATCAAGCGGCTGCACAACATGACTCACCAGCACCAAAATCTCCGTCATCATGTTGCAACCGGCTGTACAGCATGCAAACTCGGCAGCTTTTCCTCCGTCACCCTCACCGCAATCCAAATACGCCCCTCGTGTCCCGCCGCTGCTGACCTGCAGGAGGCAAAATAATCCCTACAACTGCTTCAGCCTGAAGCCTTCAGGAGCACGCAAGCAGCGTGTGTCGAGCAACTGATCGGAGACCGAGACAACCTAAGTACCAGGAAGAGGAGGGCCAGGTGGCAATTACCGTCATCCTCCAAAGGACAAAGATGTCGACGACCGCAGCAGCACCGTCCTCCGACCAGAGCGCGCCGCAAGAACAACAAGCGGCGCGTCGCCTGAGATCCATCATCCATGACATGCACGAGTGCCTTACACGCGGCGCTACAACTGGCGTCAATCATGAACATGATCTGGTCAATTACTACGTCGATGTACATCTGGAGTTTTTGCGCGACACGACGGGCAAGGGCGATCGACGGGCGATGACGACTCCGATACCGATCACAAGCGCAGACAGTTCGGCTTCAACTACGAATTTCACTCCTCTTCCACGCTTCGAGGCTACCCCGGCTGCACACGCTGAAGCGGATTCCGCATCCGCCGCAAACAACACGAGACCGCAAAAATCCACCACCACTTTTTCGGGAATCAAGCTGCCGCTCATGGAGATTTTGCGGCAGGCACGAACGCGGAACGCGGGAGTTCGGCGCGTGCGGGATTTCGATGAATATGAAGGTGAATACTCGGACGAGGAAGAATTCGAGGAGATGAACATGCTAGCGTGGCTGCGGGAGAAAGCGATTAAGGAGTTGGTACGTTTTGAGGGGGAGCGGAAGCGGACCGCTGCAGAGAAACGCAAGGCGTTCGCGAAGCGGGTAGAGCGCGAGTGCCCAGAGCTATGCAAGATGTTTAAGGGGACACGGGAGATTTTTGGATTGGACTTTCGCCGTTTGAATTCTTCGCCGTACGAATCTGGATCCCCGCACGTTTGGTGTAGAATGGGAATCCACGGGAGGCAACCGGGAGAAGCCGAGCTTTCGCTGGGCGGGGCGCTGTCGCTGCCAGATTTTCTTGCTCATGGGGGAGAACAAGAAGTGTATCCGTCAGATCGTAACGTGGTCGGTTACAGAACCGATGACTTTTGGAGAAAAGCAAAACTCGTGTTCTTTGACAAAGCAGAGCAGCCGTGGCCGAAGAAGGGCGATGGACCATTCGCAAGGACTTGGTGGACAGAAGATTTTGCCATGAGCATGCGGCACCAGCAGCAAGCCGACGAACTGCGATCCAAGCAAGGGGAAGGCAGTAACTCCACCTCTGCTCCGGGAGCGGTCACGGATAGCTCGATGGACGGAGAACAACAAGCGTCGGTGCCACCGGGAGATGCCCCGACTTCACATTTCCACGATGACGACAGCGATTTCGAATGCAATTCCGGGTCCAGCGACAACGCATCCTTCACCGAGCGTAAGAAGTGGCAGGACACGCAAAAGAAGTTCAGCAGTAAGTACCGGTCACAGTTTGCTCTCAAGAAAGAAACGTACGAGAAAGAATACGAGGAGCGGTTGGCCGAGGTATGGGAGCGTCTTTGGGAAGGGGACCGGTGGGGCAATAAGCTGCACGAGAGGCGAAGGCGACCCGACGGCCGCGGCACGAATTTCAAGTACAGTCATAAGTTGTCTTATCGCCGGACACGATGTCCCTTTTCCCAGTTTTCATCAATTTCGATATTCCCCGGAGAGCCTGCGAGTCAGACGCCAACCCAACATCCCCACACTCACACACTTGATCAAGTGACGATCAGGGGACGTTTCTCCATCTCCTGGCTCGGGGTGTCTACTAGGTTTCGCTGCCTCTTACTCTTTAGACTGGGTACATTTTCCCGGCTGTGATGTTCAGCTTTCTTGGAGCCACTATTGATCGACCAAAGTCCAGACCCTAACGCTGTGAGCTGCGAGTGCGACCAGCCTGCCACCGGCTGACCGATCTCGGCGCAGCTCCAGACTCAAAGACAGACTCGCCAAAATCCATATCCAAACTGATGGAATATAGGGACAGGGGGGGGCGGTTTTTCCCGTGATATGTTTAGGGAGAAGCTCATGATCTGGGCCGACTGTGAAAATCCGGAGTGGGTGAGGTGTGCATTCGAAGCTGCGGATTCTGTGGGAGAGATCTCGCACAAGGACTTGCTGGATCTGTTCGAGCAGCTCTACGGTTCGAATCCGCCGCCGAGTTCCTTTCGCTGGCCGGAAGAAGTTCGTGAAGAACGCGCGAAGCTGCGCAAGGAGACGGAGAACTTGCAGAAAATCCGTCTGGAACTACGACGCGAACTGATCCATGACGAGCTAGTGCGAGACGCGAAGCGCGCGTTGACAATCAGCAGCAGTGCTGACTATCGTCATCAGAAGGACGAGGACCTCGAACCGCTGCTCTACAAAGAGGATGCGATCAACGCCCTGGACTTCTTGCTTCAGGGTGCGCGCGGCCGGCGAGAAATACACGGCTGGGAAAAAGAGAGCAATTTTCGATGAAGCGCAGACATGTATAAAGGGCTGGAGAACTGCTTGATTATGCTGCAGCGGGTGCGGTCGAGCGGCGGCGGCGACGATACAGACGATGTCGATGACTCGTTGGATGTGGACGAAGACGACGGCGGAGTTTTTGCAGCGGCTGATTCTCTGCTTCCGTTTCTGCACCCGCCGCAGCTGCAGCAGGATGCGGAAAGCGGCCACTACTGCGTCGGGGCGCTACGCTTTCAGTTTCTTGATATCGGCGGGGATCCTGTCGTGGAAAGCGTGAACGCTGAACAAGCAGATGCGGAATCGGCCAATAACATTTTGCAATCGCTTCCCACGACGTTCATTCCCCGCGGCAGCGCAATGGTCATCCTTCTACTCGATCAGATCGTGGATTTGTGCACGAGTAGTTCCAGACCGATGTCTTCTGGTGATTCGGCTGCGGAAGATGAACAGTCGGGTACTAATTTAGAGAAGGCGAGAGCGCATTTTGCGTCGAAGCGCGATGGAAGGGAGCGGTTGTTCAACTGGCATGAAGAGTATTCGAAGAAGCAGATTGAGAAGCGATTTCCTGAATTATTCTCCGGATCGAAGAAGGAACCGGGAGGAAGGTTCGAGTTGTTCCGGACCGCTCGCATGCAGGGGGAGAAAATAAAAAAAATGGTCGACAAACTGCTCCCCTCCGACCACTTCGTCAATGTTCACTTCGAGTTTCGGCGCGACGCGGGGAGCTCGGGCATGCAGCCGCCACCAGTACCGATCACGTTCAGTGATACTGCTCAGCCGAAAGCCAACAGCGACGCTACTGCTACAGCACCCGGTGCAGCAGCACCAGCAAGCGCACCTACAGACCACGAGAAAAGTGCATCTTCTACTAGCCGCGAAGAGGGGATGAAAAAGAAAAACAGCGCTTTCTCCGGACTCAAACTTCCACTTGCGGAAATGGTGCTGTGGCAGTACCTCTTGCCGCTTGCGGAGCGCCTTGGAAGCGGGCGGCGTGCAGACGAGGCTTTCAACACCTTACCGGGATGGCTACGGGAGAAAGCGAAGACGGAGGTGGTGAAATGCGAGCAGAAGCGGAAAGCACTGGCGCTGGCGAAGCGCAACGAATTCGTAGAGCGGGTGGAGCGCGAGTGTCCACAGTTGTGCAAGATGTTCAGCGGCGAACGTCGGGAAGCGGCAATCGACGCTATGGAATTCGTTTTGCGGGGGGCACACGGTCAACGAAAAATAGAAGCGTGGGAGCGGGACACCGTGCTACACTGTAACGATTACGCGCCGTGGCGTGGTGGCGATGTTGAAGAAGCACTGGGGAATTGCTCCGTTTGGATACTACCGGCCGCGACGGAAAGTGCGCAGCAGCAGCTGCCGCCACGACCAGCCGACACCCGTCCAGAACGCGTATCCCCGGAGGTCTTTGCAACGGCAAAGTCGCTTTTTCCGTTCCTACACGGACCCCATATGCTGCGCGACGCGGAGAGCGGACACTACTGTTTGGGAACGATTCGAATACAGTTCGTGGAGAGTATAAATAGCTCCTTCGCTGAGAGAACAACCAGGAGTGATCTTGATGTGGAGACACTAGATATTGGGAGCATCAAACGGAGCCGGGATGAGAGTAGTTGCGGCGAGGAGAACTCCGCGTCCTCGGTCGACAAAGAAGACACAGAAACTGCCGGCGCCAAACGTTTGAAGGAAGAGCCACTGGATTGAAGATTAGAGATCAATATTTTTCACATCGCAGTTCGCAGCCGGGAAGCGCCCCAACGATGAGACTAGTTTTTTTGCATTCTATAATTTAACTTGTATTTAAAAAAATACAAAACGCCTTCACCAAAGTTGTGGTGCTGGCGGGCTCGAAATATTAAAATTATAGAATTGAAAACCGAGGAAACGAAACTACGATTGATTTTTTTGGGCCCCAGCGAGGAACGACCACAGGGACAGGTGGAGGCACCACTTGAAATTACCGCGAACCAAAATTCATCAGGGTTTCCGAATAGTACCCACGTGCGGAATCTGGAATTGAGATCGCTCGCGGAAGAATCGCAGCTTGCTTTAGAAAAATAATATTCAGATATCCCATCGGCATCGGGGTCAGGGCCTTATAAATCGTTTTGTATCTATAAATACATATTGTTTGATTTATATATTACAACATGGCGAGGTTAGCAGCACCGAACCGCACTACACGCACAGTCGTCATATATAGTTTGTTAATAGTGGATTGGATTCAAATTTACTTGAATGTGATTTGACGATGAACATGAAGAAAAAATACGAACGTAGAACCCGTCGCTGGAGGACGGTGTTGTCACCAATTCGGATGCACGTCGTCTGTCCCACCTGAACTGTGTCAAGGTACTTCGTACTCGTAGTAGAGTACTCAGGAGAAGTAGAACTGTGCTGACGCGGCACGTGAAGGAGAGCAAGGGGCATGAGGGTCGAGCAGGTCCTCGTCGAACAATCGAAAAGCAAGTCGCACCGCAAAAAGAGAGACACAGCATCATCGCCGAAAGGGAAAGTCTGTGCGGAAGTAGAAGTTAGTCCCATGATGAGCCGCCGGCGCCCTCAAAAATAAAAATTAGTGTTAGAGGACTGTCCCTCTGGTGTTTTTCGCAGTACTAGAAGATGAAGTGCGCAAATTAATTCAAATTGCCATTCATTGCCATCAAGAACGGACTGATTCATCTCACGCAGCCGTGCGAAACAAAATCCCTCGCCGATCCTCGCACCAGCAGCCTCACAACGACAACTCCGAGACGACAGCCCCGGCGCCCCGTCTCGCGGGGCCGGCTCCGCGAGGCAGTGCGGAATGCCCCGTGAGCGAGCGGGAGCTGCCTTGAGTGCCGCAGCTCCCCTCCAACTCCATCGAAGAAAACTAGATGGGTTTTTTGACCCAGGGTCGCATTTGGTTCATCACCCTCATCCTCAACGTGGTGAACCTGGGGCTGTTCTGCTTGATGGCAAAGTTTCCGTGGTTCTCGAAACCCTCCATGGGGAAGGGCGGCATCGTCTGGATCCCGGAGTCGTACAGTGACCGGGGCTACGTGAACCAGTTATGGCGGTTTTTGGTGATGCTGGGCGTGGTCGGCGGGGTGCTGTGCTGCGTGCTGGGGGTGGTCCTGATGGCGTTCGGCGACAAGCTGATGGCGTGCCTGTGCGGCCCATGCGCGATGTGGCTCGGGGGAGTGCTGAAGGCACAGCTCACGTTCATGACCACGCTGTTCCAAGCGAAAGCCGCGATCATATGCCTCATCGCAGCAAACATGCTCGAAGTGCAGGACTCGGTCACGGACCCAAAGAGCAAACAAGTCTACCGAGACTCGTGGTCAAAGGGCGTTGGGTATTGACGAAGAACTGTAGCTTTGTTTTTTGGAGGTTCTCACGGTTGCAAAGAGGCCCTGTCTGTTTCTTTCACAGCCTGGCAGGAGGAGCAGGAGTCAATCTCTTACTACATCAGGGGCCATGTAGATCTCCGAGTCGTGTCTCGTCGAAAAATAGGTGACGAAACTACAGCTTCGCGCAGCAGCTCCTCGAATCCTTAAAGTGTCACCACTTCGTATTATGAAAGTGTGATAAAAAAAACTGACCCATTCCCATCTTCGCTCCAGGTGCATTATTGCTTGCATCGTGACCAGCGCGCTGAACCTCGTCCTGTTGATCTACTATCCTTGTGCCGAATCGGACGGGACGTCGTGGTTCAGCGATTCCAAGCCGGACGAGGCCGGGCAGACCTTCTTTGCTGGCGCCGCGGAGGAGGACGAAGACGCGGCAGTGGCGGCGCGGCTTTCCGCCCACAGCCTGGACGCGGCAGCCAAGAAGGACCCCGCCCTTGCCGCGAAAATCGCAGCGGACAAAGAAAAAAACCTGAGTTTTGCGGCGGTCTTCGGAGTGGGCCCGGACAGCCCGGCAGATGCGCCACCGACACGATCGAAAGAAGCGGAACATGAGGTACTATGTATTCTAACTTTACTTTAACCTTTCGGAATTTCGTTTGATGTTCCTCCGCTTCTACGAATCTCCCATCCGTCGAACAATCACATCACAGAAAATTACGTTCAACCCGATGTTTTCATCGTCCGATGATGATTGAGGAGACTGCGGTGTTGGCGGGCCGCGGGGCGACGAGTTGTAGATGCTGCAGATGCCGAACTGATGAAGTTGAAGTACACCTACACGGATTGAGATGCACAACCCTAGAACTAACCTCCCTACCACTACCTCGACGTGGAAAATTAGCGAAGATCATCAGCCGCCACGTGCAGCGCATTCTCTCCGGTAGCTGCAACTCACATCGCTCATGATCACAGCTGGTGCATTTTTCCAAGAATTAAAACTAACGGTATTTTTGTGGAGCAAACTCCCATGGAGGTGAGGAGCGAACTAGTCAGAAGACAGCGCTGTCTTAGTCCCCGCCCCCGCGAAGGCCCCGCCCTTGTTGACACGATGGTGCAAGGGAACACGTGCGTTTATAAAGTCGAACCTCGAAGTCGAACCTCGAAGGAGAAAAAAAAGCAGAGGCGGTATGAGAGAAAAGGCAGCGAGGGAAACGACAATAAGTGGTGGTGCTGCTGTCCCTACGCTCGATCGATAAATAAGATTTGCCTGCTGCTTTTGTGTGGGCCGTCGAGGAGCAAATGAAAATGAAATCGCAGATTAGCAAAAGTTCCGTATAGTTGGTGATAGTGTTGGATACACAGAAGGAACATTAGCGCCCGACTCGGACTCCCTTTTCTACCGTAAAGATATTTCTATTCGACGACGAGGTTCTGTTTTTTCAAAAACAATGGCAGCTGACGTCGTAGTCCCTCCGCCAGGGGGAGGGACGACTTTTTTGGAAGCTCAGGTGCTGCCTGTCGAAATCGATTGAGATCGAAATCATTCGAGCGCGAGACACATCTAACGACGACGGCTTCACGGCGCTCCTCGGCGCCGTTGGCTGTAAGTTTGCGTGGTCGGCGCCGCAGACTGCTCACCTACATCAAGAATTAATTTCGGATTGCCAAGCAACTGCGATCGGTCGAGCGATTCGCTGCCCTCCAACAAGCAATAAAGAAACTCGCGAAGCAGTATACAAAAGGCACTCGTGGCGCGCCGGAGGACCTCAGCACTACCTCTGCCACTTTCATCTCGACGGAGGAGGTCTCCGGATACTAGCTGCAGCAGTCCCCGACCCCCGCAGATCGTATTAAGATGGCGGAAGTGGGCGGGCAGCCGAAAGAGCTCGAGAAAGCTCAGGTCCAGGAGGCTCGTTTCGACCGTATCATTCGGCAGTTGAAGAACCTCGCTCTGTACGACAAGCTGCAGAAGAATGACCGCCTCCACCTCATCACCCGTGCCGAGGTCGTGGAGCTGTTCAACATCCTCGACCAGAACTCGAGTGGTGAGATCACGCGCGAGGACCTGCTCATCCTCGCGAGCATCCCGGGAAGCAATTTCTCCGAGACGCATATGGTCGTGGGACCAGCGATGGTGTAAGTGACTATTAGTGGTAGCGATGAAAGCTTTGGGGGGCTACTTCTGCGGCGGGGTCGTCCCCTTTGGTTGATGATGGATCGAAGAAGAGGTCGGCACTAGGAGAAAAGGCGTCTTGCCGCGGTCGGCAACAGGCCTGACACACTTCCAGCTGCCTGCAGCTAACAACAAACCGCCACTCCAGAAGGCGCCCTCTTTTGCGCTTTTTTGAGGTTCTAGCCCTAGTTCTTGGAGAAGGAGCACCATAATCATGCTAGCTCCTGGCTTTTCATGACCTTCCTCTCCCTCCCACCGGCTTACTTCCCTGCCGCCCCTACTCCAAATAATGGGGCTTCGTGCCGAGTAGACTTCAGAGCGCCTTGACCGACGCTCGCCATCGCTAGGGCAGTCCGCCACTCAACAAGTTGTGGATGCCCATTTTTACAAAGCACTAATACCGGTTGCCACTTAGCATCGCTGGCCTTTTTTGAGATCGCACGTGAACAGCATCATGGAGGACTGCGACCGGGATGGGAACGGCATTGTCACGATCGAGGAGCTGTTCAAGGCGGTGACGCAGGGCACGATGGCCTTCGCGGTGATGCTGGACGAGGTGAGCGGCAGAAGGGTCCACGGTACGAACGACGAGTGCAGCCGCGAGCACTTACTCGGGTACATGAAGCACCAGTTCAACAAGGACGACGCGTGCTTCTCGCTGCCGTTCACGTTGATGTTCTTCACGGTGTTCCTTTTCTTGATCCAGATCCACCTGGAAATCTCGTCGACGTACATGGTGCACTCGGCGATCCAGCACGAGATCGACGGCGAAGGCGGGCGAACAAACCACGAAGGACCCTTTCTCATGCGGGACGTCCACGACGTAGTTTTGTTTATTTTGCTTGATGTTGTATGTAAAGATTAAGATATAAAGTAGTATAGTACTTGACCTTGAGACGAGGGAACTGTAGCTCGTTGGTACGTGATTGCTTCCTCTTTGCCTCTGTTACTTCGAAGTTGAAGAACGATCTGCCCCATGTTGAAGACTGAATCGCAAGCCTGCACGCACCCGTACTACCGATTCCTCACGACAGACCCCGACGTTTTGGGATTGGTTTAATTCTTCGTTCGTCGCCTGCACCTTCAAATCCGCCGCTTACTGGATGCCCGACTTTCCGATCCCGGGGCGCATCGGCACCTTCAACCAAATCATCGGCGGTGTTGGGCTGACGAAGATTGAGACTGTCGATCAGAAGTGCAACCATATGAAGGGACCAGGTGGTAAGTGACCAACTGGTAAGTTAGTAGTTCGGAATAGGTCCCCTTGGGTGGCGGATTGCCTTAGGTGGCGAGTGCGTCAAGGCCAAGGCGCTCTAAGCCGCCCGCCGCGAAGCGCAAACCGCGCCGGGCGGTTTCAGAAATGCCCTTGCTCCATTGTGGGGGGTAGGGGGTAGATGAGAGTGGGGGGTAGTCAGGGGCACAGCGTCGGGGGGGAACCATTGGGAGGTTGAGGGGGGGTGTACTAGTGGAAAGCCACTGGCTACAATGGTGATAGGGCCTCAAAGCAGCACAAAATATGGCGCCTAGGTGTGCGATTTAATGTCAGCTGTGGGCGCCAGTCCTACCGACCACGGAGAGCCGCTTTTCTGCCCCTACGTACTGCGGACTTCTTTCTGAGATTTACCAAATAAGAGCCCCCCCCCAAAAATTTCACTTACCACTTGCCTACTTACCACCTGGTCCCACCATAAACCAGGACGACTGGCTCCAGACTACGTACGACGCGCGGTACATTCCCAAATCCCAGACCCCCTGCCAGTACATGGACGGGGCGGAGGTGGAAACGACGGAATGGCTGTTTTATCAGCTGCACGAGAATGACATAAGGGACACGATCGCGAATCTGATCGAACTGCAGTGGATCAACGCGAAAGTGACACTGATACGCATAAGGTTCCTCACCTACAACGCTCCGTACGGCCTGTTCACGTCCACACACCTGGACATAGCCTGGGACCGACAAGGGCTTTACAGGATAAGGTACAGAAACAGAATAATTCGTGCGGCAATTGATATACGGCATTTCATTGTGTTGTGAGCCTTCGCGTTCGCCCATATGTAGTTGCTCCGCGTCAACGGATGTCGCTTGTTCCCTCTTACGACGCCCTGCAAGTCAGGGGTATGACAGACAAATTGGAACTCACTCTGACTCTCACACCTCGCCGTCGCCTCGTCAGGTACTACATGACTTCATTCGAAGCCGATCCCTACGCCAAGGGTTGGAAGGTGATTGTGGATCTCATTTACGTCGCGCTGGTGATGAAGATGATGTACGCCGAGTCGAAGGAAATGATTCCGGCCATCAAGAACGGTCTGGACGGGTTCCTCGATTACTGGGAGTTCTGGAACGCGATCGATTGGCTCAGTATCTTCACGGGGGTGGTGCTACTAGCGATGTGGCTCAGCATGGTCGGGCAGATCACTGGAGGCCTGAAGGAGGAAATCATTGGTACTTCTACTAAGAGTTTACGTTTACATGCACACTCCACTCTCTCATACAACGAAGCAATCGCATCACGATCTCGATCACTCTTCAAGCTAGTTCAAGTATAGTACGTCACGATTCATCGCAACGCCTCGTGCATGATCAAGACTCGGTCGAATAAACTTAACTACCAAAAAACTGACACAGGGCTTCCGTCGCAGCAGCTGGAGGGAAGAATAAGTGTGGATTCGTACATTTCGCAGATTGGGAACTTCCTAACCCCGCTGCAGATGGAGCAGCAATCCGGCCTCACTCCAGAAGCTATGGCGGAAAAATCGGAGAAAGTGCACGTGGTACACATTTACGTTCTCAGTGTTTCGTACTTCCACCTAGGTCCTTACTTTTCCTGTTTTATTCCACTATACTTTCGTTCGATATGATCTTCCTGATATCCAGCTAGCGGATGCGGATGCGAAGCGAGAACTTGAGCTTGAATCAATCCGTCCAAGTTCTCGCTCCGCATCCGCATCAGCTAGCTTGCAATCATGAGTCACGAAAATCAAACGACCCTCACGACCCAACCAACCACAGCAACTGGAGGAGATCGTGAATTCCTACTCGTTGTTCCGCTCGTTCATCGCCGGTTACATCCTGGCGATGAAAGAGCGGAACAACGAGTAGGAATTCAGTCCAAGGTCTCGATCTCGTTCTGCATTCCTATTCGCTAGTTTGCAAAGTGTCATCGGAAAATGAAACGAACCGCACGACCCAACCAACCACAGCAACTGGAGGAGATCGTGAATTCCTACTTATGGCGGGACCAGGTGGTAAGTGGTCAAGTGGTAAGTGATTTTTTGGGGCGGCTCTGCGGGCCCCCTTTGTTGTCCCAAAAAGAGGGCAGCAGTTGGAGGAGCGCCGTCTTATCGCAGTCGGCGGGTTTGGCACTCTTGCACCCTATAGCCGACATAGCCAATCGCCACACTAGGGGCCCTCTTTGCCCTGCTTTCAGGCCCTATCGCCAATGTAGTCAGCAGCTGTACGCTACCGCTGCACCCCGCTGCCTCCCAAGAATCGGCTTCCTCTCCCGACGCTCTGAACCACCCGGCGCTTCATGGTCCCAAGGGGGGACCCATTGCCATTCACTTACCAGTTGGTCACTTACCACCTGGTCCGGTCATACTACTCGTTGTTCCGCTCTTTCATTGCCGGGTACATCCTGGTGATGATGATGCGTTTTTTCAAGGCTTTCCGCGCCAACCCCCGTCTGAACGTGGTGACGCAGACCATTTTGGAGGGGTCCACGGACATCAGTCACTTCGCGGTGGTGTTTCTGACCATTTTCACGGCGTTTGTGCTGTGCGCGCAAGTGCTGTTCGGAAGCCGCGTGAAGCAGTTTTCCACCCTGACCCGAGCGTACAACATGGCGTTCCGCATCCTGATGGGGGAGTTCGATTTCGACGCGATGACGCTCGGTTCCGACCTCGACTACCTGTACGGCACGCTGTGGTTCTGGATGTTCGAGACGTTGGTGTTTCTGATCATGTTTAACATGCTTCTCGCCATTGTGATGGACACCTATGCGAAGGTGTCTGGGAAGAAGGAGGGGTCGGAGACGATGGTGGAGCAGACCTTTTCCACCTACCGCATGTTGCAGCTGACGAAGAAGGCCGGACACTTGAACCTCTGGTACTTGATCTGCGAATTCGAGGACGACGACGACCCCGCGCACCCGGAGAAGGTGGTGTCCGTGCGCTCGTTGCGCCGGGCGTTCCCGAAGATGACGAAGCACAACGCAGAGTTCCTGATTCACAAAACCATCGAGCACCTGCAGGACGAGGAGGCGGGCGCGGAAGCGTAGGAACAAGCGAGGCCAGATTGTAATTGTTGAGCAACTGGCAAAGAAGTTAGAACTAGGTAACTGATGGGTCCGAACTTGGGTGGCGAGTCCGTGAAGGTGTTCTGAATTGTCCCGGCAACAGCTTCAGAGATGCCCCATTGTGGGGCGTAGGGGGTGGCGTCGTCGTTGGGGGGTCAGACGCTGGGAAGCAGATGGAAGTGGTAAGGAAAAGCTAGCCGCGGTTAGACTTAGAGTGGTGATGAAAGTAGGGCACAAGCGGGCGCTGAGGGTGACGATTGGTTGTTAGCTAGAGGGTGCAGGCGAAGTGCCAGTCTTACCAACCGCGCAAAAGAGCCGCCTGCGCCCCCATTGCAGACCTCTTCTTCGCACATTTTATGTGTTTCAAGCTCCAACATGCACCCAGTGCTCTCGCTGCACTGGAAAACGGAGCAAAAAAATTCACCAAAGAAGGTACGCGCGGAAGCAGAGAGCCCGGATCTAGGCCAGGGCGGGGCGTTGTGCGTCTCGCAGCTTTGTGCCAGTGGTGGTCTTCTGTCATGCAGGTCGCAGAGCTACGTGTTGGAGTAGCTGCGTGGAGTCGGGTTTTTTGTGTGTCGCTGCGTCGCTAGTGATCGACGCACCCAGCCGCGAGAAAAAGTGACCCCCTGATATACACCCGTTTCTACCCGGTTCTGCACTCGCGACGCGAGTGCATCGGGTGCATCGGGTGCAGCGAGAGCAGCGGGTGCGGCCTCGAGTGCATCGAGTGCAGCCCACACCCGCTGCTCTCGCTGCACCCGATGCACTCGATGCACCCGATGCACTCGCAAACCGGGTGGCCGCGAGTGCAGTGCGTGGGTGCACCGAGTGTACTCTGGGGGTGCTGCCTCGGGCAGCTCGCGGGAGCGCGTTCGAGAGTCGCTCGTAGGGAGGAATCCGAACAATGGTAATCCCTGAGCCCAGCGCAAGTGTAGCCCCGTGCCTTTTCTTTTGTGTACGCATTTCGACACGGTGTCTGGGTCTCCATGTTGGTGCGGTTGGCGAGTCATAGGTCGAGCAGGTCGGCGCTGGCGTCAGGTTCAAAATCAAATTTCAAAATCGCAGTGCACCGAGAGCATTGGCAGTATGTCGGGACCTTGAAACACTTGACACATTTAAAGTGCAAGGAAGAGGAGCCCGAAGGAAGATCCCTCCCCACGCCCACATTTCGTTTTACGACCGCTAATAAAATTAAAAACTGAGAATGAGAAAGCTAGTTGTTACCAATATCACCAACTGGCCCCTCCATAAACGGGTCACGCTCACCATGGCGATGAAGATGATCACCAAATCTCTGCAGTTCTCGAAGCGGACCTCCGAGCAAATGGAACTTGTGTACGCGGAGACGGTGCTGACGAGGAACGCCCGGATGAACGCGGCGATGAACCCGATGATGGCCCAACAAGGGGGAATGATGCAGGGAGCGCCGGGGATGCCCGGTGCGGGTCCGGGCATGCCTGGGGCAGGGATGATGCATCCCGGGATGAATCAGCAACAGGGCGGGCAGATGATGATGGCAGTACTAATTTCCTTATGGTCATGATGGGTCTCGGTATCGGATTCGGGGTTACATCGTATACGTGTTAACCTACCTGTATATGAATAAGAGACGCACTCATTATCGTGCGGGATGTTACGGAGGGGGAGTGAAGGGGGGTCTGAGGGTCATGACGCGCGATCGCGCGTTGCCGGGGGTTTCCCCTCGTCAACGTCATGACCTCGATATAAAGAACAACGGCAACGTCGCGTCGGTGCTTCATATAAAGATACTCTGGCTAATCTTTATGAATTGAAACTTTTGCGCTTTATCACACACCATTCAAAGTAGCAAATGCCGAGCCAAACAAAACTACATCACAGTCCCAGCAGCTGGCGCAGCAGACTGCAAACGCTCCGGGCGGCCTCATAATGGACCCCAAGCAGATGATAGGGAGGGGGTTGCTGCTAAGCGTGCGGGGAACCCGAACCACTAACCGACGGATGGAGGGTTTTTGCAGGTGGCGAAACCCCTCCGGGCTCCGAGCGCCCGGCGCGCAGCGCCGGTCGGCGAGACCCGCCACTAGGAAGAAGGAATGATCAGGCTGTCTTCGGTCCTTTCTCCCCCCCCTTGTTTTCTGCATAGCTCTCTCTCTCTCTCTCTCTTGTTTTCTGCATAGCTCAATCTGCATAGCTCAAATCTTCCGGTAGATACAACGTCGGACTTCGTGGGCAGCTGGCGTCTTAGCAGTAACCCCTTTATAGATGATGCAGCTGCAGCAGCGCAACACGGGCGGGAACGTGGGCATGAGCAACGACATGAAGGTGTCCGAATTGTTTGACTACGTGCGCGACCGCAACCAGTGGCTCGACCAGAGGTTTTCTGAGATGGACAAGAGGTTCGAGAGAGTCGATCGAAACTGCGGCGCGTTGGTCATTTGGATGGACCAGTCAAAGAAGAAGGACACCGCGGAGCGGGAGAAAGGGACCAAATCGACGAAGAACGCGGCGGAAAGCGGCACGGACTGGCGCAGGATACGGAAGCTGGAAGACCAGGTGGACGCGTTGCAGGGCCAAAACGAGCGGATTCTGGAACTGCTGGAAAGGCAGCAATACCGAGATCCGCCAGCATTCCGGGGCGGGAGTACCGGCTTTGGAACCGGGGGATCGCCCATGCGGAGGTGAGTAGAGCACGCCGGCGGGTGGGGTGGGAGAAGGGAAGACGGGGGCGGTGAAGGTGGAGCTACTTAGGAGGTTCACACTTCGCTGCTTCATCCGCATCCGCGGCTCCTTCGGCTCCACATGTATCATATGGCAATGGAAATGGTACTCACCGCCCTGACCGCCCCGCCTTCAAAAATGACTATGACTACCAGCAGTAAGTCAATCAACTACAATTACTAGCAGTAAATCAATTCTAGCGAACAAAAAATCCCAAATTACTATACGATTTGCGCAGCTGCAATGAATGGTCGAAAGGCAGTTCGAAACTGCAGGCTGCTACTATTGCTGCAAAAGCGAATGTTTCAATACCGACGAGCAAGATGCTCCTTATCATGTTTCCGTTTCATTCCTAAGTAACTCTACCATTACGAAGTACTGGTACACCGAGTCCAATATTATCCCTGTTTTGACAGAAGTGGTGTAGCTTTACAGGTAAAGATCTAGCACGTCTACCCCCCTAGTACCCCTTGATCTTTTTTTAGCTTGCCTATCGATTGTCCCCGTCCGCCGTGCGTTTTCCAAGAAACGCGGAGCGGAGGTCCTCGGCGACACAAACTGGACCGTCGGGGGCGGGGACCGAAGGAAAAGTCTGATGAGCTTTGTCTTTGTGCACGCCAGATTTCATAGATGTTGATGTAAAAGTACAAAGAAACAAACGAAAAATGAAGCGAACAAAATAATCAACGGGGGCGGTGCATGGCTGGGAGCGACAGCGAACTCGTCGTTCTTATGCATGGATGTAATCCTCGTGTGGTGGATATCAAAATTTCAAATGTCGTCCTTGAAAAACAAGTGATGCGGCTGACCACGTTTCCCTCATGAAACTCGTGATTTTTCACGTCTCCATGTACAACGAACAGCTGCGCGGCTAGCACTTGAAAAAATAAATATCAATAAAAACTCAAACGGTGCGAGGATCCTCGACCCCTCGTCTGTGTCCGTCTCGAAGAGCGGAAGCAATAGCAAATCTATGTCTATATCTAAAGACTATGACTACAGTACGACGTAACCAACGTTCGTTCTTCCTACTACAAAAAAATTACGGTTCTTTTAATCAATCTCAGACAGAGAAGAAAAATACACTGACCAGAAAACATGCTTCGTTTTTCTACTCGCCGCCTTCTCGTTGCCACCAAGCACAATCGCACTCCGCGCAACAAGCGCTTCGGGAAAGCCACTGACAGAGATCTGCGCAAGCTTGTGAAAGGTGAAGCCGGAGGTGAGAAGGAGAAGTCCGTGTTTGCGAAGGAGGAAGCTCCTGTAACCTTCGGTGCCTCGAGCCTGGAGGAGATTCGCGAACGGGACAACGCTTACTTCGACAAGAAGGCAAGGGAACTCTACAACAAGGACGCCAAGAAGGAAGTAGCAGAATTCCTTACGCGACAGGCAGAGCTAAAGGCGGGGATTTTGGACGGAAGATCAGACGGTGAGTCGCGCAGAGCGGAGCAGACGGTCTCCGACGTGTTGCGGGAGGAGGAGCGCAAGTTGCGGGGCGATGATGATGCGGAATGGCTACGTAGTGGTCCCTCCACAACACCAGCTCAACCTCAAACACACGGAGCTGAAATCGCCACTTTTGGCGCGACCACGACGTCAACTTCTTGTTCATCTTCGGGTCTTTCGGCACGACGACCACCACGAGGAGGAGGACCCTTACTACCAGAAGAAGCCCCAGCAACCGCGAGCGTAGTACCACGACGCGTATTAGATCCCAATAGACCACCGCCGCGGCCGAGGAAAAACTGCAAGTGGCTGCTGAGGAAACAAGCGGAGGCCGAGGCAGCGCTTCGCGCCGCGGACCAACAGCAAGACGTTGTCCTCTCAAGAAGCAACGGAGGGGACCAAGCCGCAGCGGCCTCATCAAAAACACCGTCCGTCAACGCGGAGGACGTTTGCACGCGGACGAGGACCACTTCGTCAGCTGCAACAGCATTTTCGAAATCACCCCCATCACCATCACCATCTTCAGCGGTTCCCGGTCCGGATGCTAGCTCCACGAGCGCGATCTGCACGACAACCCGCCCGAAGATGCCGCCCGGTTACCAGCGCGATCCCGAGCTGGTGCAGAAGTTTTTCCACCGCCTCACCCTCTCCCAGGATGAGAAGCGCCACAACTTCCATCTCACCAACTCCCTCGACCCAGATTTTAAGGCGAAGGAGCATCTAAATTGGCGCGTGAACAGGACTGCATACGCGAATCTGCCTGTCTACGACAGATACAAACGAGGGGGAATCGACGCGTACACAGTGCTAAAGAACATCGAGGGAAACCACCGAGCACTGATGAAACAATTGATCCACGTTTGCGAAGCGCCGGTGCGTATGTCGGGACCAGGTGGGGAGTAGGCAACTGCTGGTAAGTCTAAGTGCTGTCGTGTAATGGGTCCCACACACTTGCACTTGGGTGGCGAGTGCGTCAAGAAGGCTGCCTGAAGTCTACCCGGCGCGGAGGGATGATCTGGGGCGGTTTCAAAGATGCCGGATTGATGTAGGGAGTAGGAAGAGGCGGTCTTGTCAACTACGAATGGAGGGCGCCTGCGCTCCTACACCTACTGCAGGCCTCTTCTTAGGACCGCCAAAGGGGACCCCGACAAGCCCCCCCGAAATTCAAACTTCACTCACCAATTAGCCCCTTCCAACCTGGTCCCACCATAGTGCGGGGCCGCGTGGGCTGCTTCGAGATTCGGGGGCTGCACTCCTGGAAACTGAAGGAGTGGCTGGTGAGCCTGGGCTTCTGACGAGATGTTGTGATCAACATTTGCTGGAAAAGTCGAGTCCGGAGCGGCTTGGTGCTGATTCTTCGGATTTATTTGGCGACCTTGAAAGACGTGCTCGCCCTCGCGCTCGCCGCGCTCGCACCCACTGTAATAAATGGAGTACTACGCTCCAGCACTTCTCTTCCAGTTGTTGTTGTGCTGCATGCAAGATAAATGATTTACGGCAGCCGGAAGTAGTCTTTAGCCGCCGACGTTGCATCCATCTGCATGTCTGACCGAAAGAATTGATGTTCCCCGAAGGCAAGGAGCGACTTGTGATGTCTTCCCAACATGCGTAGCGGAAGTAGCGCAAGCGGTTTCAGTTCGCGCTCTTCCGAGAAAAACAAGGTGCGGACCACGGCCGAGGAAACAAAAGAGAGAAATACTCCACCAGTGGTTGAAGTGGTGTTGTCGTACGGAGGTATTGCTGAAGCTTCAAGTCGAACCTGCTTGTGCTTCTCTTTATCTGAAATGTCGCTCGCTGAACCTGATTTTAGCGCAAAACTCGGAGGACCACGAGGAGGATTCAGTCCATTCTTGTAGTGCAGTGCCAGCACTAGAAGCAGTATTCCAATTTTTTTCACAACTTCAAGAACTCCGTTCCTATTGATTGTTCCGACGACGTTATTTTCCTTGGAAAATGCCCGCGACAACTGCTAAATCTAAAAAGCTGAATGTTGACGAGGAGCTGCTTGGGGCGGCATCCGGCGTAAAGAAACGAAAAGGCGCGGCAGAGGAAGCGAGCGGCTCCGCGACCACCAAGACCAAGATGAAGTCAATGAAGGCGGAAATATTCGACTCCAACTCTGGCGACAACCAGAAAGCTCCGGCCGGCAGCAAGGTCGTCGAGCTTGCCGCCGCCGGCAACGTGGGTCGCACCGAGGACCGCCCCGGCGCGCTCACGAAGAAGAAAACTGCGGCCTTCGGAAAGATGCCACCACTGCGGCAGGCGCTGGATGCGCTGGAGCGGGAGCACTTCGCCGATTTCTGTTCTTCCCTGGAGGGCATGCGGGAGGCGGATCGGTGGAAGCTGTTGGTCGACGAGACGAAGAAGCTGAATTTCATGTCCAACTGGACCCGGAACAACGTGTTTTTGGACACCGCGGAGGAGCGCGAGCGGGCGAAGCAGCTAGGGATCGCGCAGGAGGATGCGTACGAGGGGGCTGTGGGGGGCGCAGCGGCTGCGGAGGGGTCGGGAGCAGGGGGAGGGAAGGCGAAGGGCGGGAAAGCAAAGAGCAAGGGCAAGGCTGGTGGGGTGGACGAGGAACAGAAGAAGAGCTACAACGGGGAAAGCGAGAGCGCAGACGAAGCGGAGGAGGGGGAGGACAACGCAAAAAAGCTCAAGCTGATGCAGGGCGTGGATCCCACCAAGCTCCGGCAGTTTCTCAACGTCGGTCTAGTGAGCTGCCGTCCGGTGGGCAAGTTGGGCCAATCGATGGGCGAGAAGCAGTCGGGGCGGCGACTCTCACTGCTCATCAACGGCCTGATGGAAACCGCAGAAACGAGGGCGAAAATGACGGTGTCCGAGAAGGATTGGTGGTACAGTTCTTGCACCGTCAACAAGGGCGGAATCACCCGAGTGCATTGCGACATAGGAAATTTGGGACCGAGCAGGCTGTTCTGCTTCGGCTACGGATTCATCGGCGGGTAGTTGTTGGAAATGGAATTTGTTATATTTTGATTCTAATTTGACGTTAGCTTTTCTTGGTGGTCGGAACAACAGCGACCGAGCGAGAAAAGCATAATTGAATGCGCTTCTGCTTGTCCTTCATCTTCGTTTAGAATTTGAATTTAGAAGAAGACGCACAAAGAAAGGCAGCTAAACGCTAACACTGCAGGCAAACCTGGGTTATGGCGGAGGGTTGGGAGATCGAGGACCCCTCTATTGCTATTGAGTGGGTGCCCACCTTCGCACAGCCGTGCAAAACCGCCATCCGAGCGCGCGCAGAGAGGGTCGCCGAACTTGCGACAGCACCAGTGGAGTTCTCCTCTTCTTCTTCTTCTTCCTCTTCTAGCAAGTGCAAGGGCAACAAGAAGTCCTCGCGCGCACTTGAAGCGATTCGGATCATGAAGCTGGCTTCGGACGAGGGCTCGTCTTCTTCGGCTCCTGGAGGAGCAAGCTCTTCGAGCAACAAGGGCATCAACATGAAGAAGGCCGCAACTACGAAGAAAGCGCTGCAGAAAAACAAGATCATCGTTGCGGACATGGACTACCTCTCGGAGGGTGGCTCCCTGTCGAACATCGCGCTACCCTTCAAACGAGTTGACTGTCGGAACCGCATCGCCGACTTCGACGGCACCCTCCCGCACTGCACCACCCCGGTCTTCCCGGAGGCGTGGAAGAAAAACGCGAAGCTGCGGCCGGCGGAACTCCGCGACGTGGAGGATTTGGAGTTTTGTCCGGACCCAGAAACCGCGCAGTTGCTTCTCGACGCCAGCAACAACTTGGGTTCTGCGGCGGAAAAGTTTTGCCGGTACGTCGCCGTGTTCTACCCGCACAAATGCGCGCTGCCGAGTAAAGCGGTACCAGCAAGCGTGGAGAAAGTGGTACCTAGCTACACTTACACCAAGACTTATGTTTATGGCTATCGCCGTTTATTGTTTGCGTCTGTCTGAGCGTGAGCAGAACCTTCCGCTGCACTGTCCGTGTCCGACCCGAGCGAATATTTTTTTCTGTTTCCATCACCATTTTCTGTGGCTGCGCTGCCACAGGGACACAGATAGAAGTACTTCTATATTTATCCACCGCATAAAATGAAAATTTTTAAATGTTTATCTCAATTTCTCGGCCACTCGACAGGTGACCTTCGGTTTTCTTTCCATGGGCCCGGATTTTCACGAGGCGCGGCTCGCCATGGACGACTTCCGCCAGGCGACTAATTTTTACGGGCAGAAGGCCCTCAAGGTCGAGGGCGTGATGAGCAACTACCGCGGTCGCAAGAACTACGTCCGGCAGCAGGCCACAACGGACGACATCGAGCGCGTCCAAGCAGAAACCCGAAAGCTCCTCCCCGCCGGCTGGCAGGAGAGCAAGGACGTTGTGAACTCGTGCCCGTCGGAGCTCGAGCGGCGAAACTACCCGCTGCACATCTACGACTGGGTCGTCGAGTCCGAGGGCTTCTCGGACAGCATTCGCCTCGCACAGCTCCTGGAGGGGAACCTGAAGCAGACGAAGGTCACGGTAGTCGCGGAGGATGGCGGGAATGCGATCGGTGGATACGGAGCAGAGGAGGGTGGCGGAAACGGAAAAACCTCCCAGGGTATGAAGAAGGCCGCGATTAAGAAAGCTCCTGCTGAAGAGAAGGACGGAGAATCTGTAGAGGAGAAAACTACCGGCAAGAACAAGAAGCTCCGCACGGCGTTGGAAGAGCGCGAGCAGATGAAGCGCAGCATGCGCGCCTTCTTGCGGCTTCTCGAGGGCCGCACGATGTCCTGGGTGGAGGGGCGGGACGCAAACGGCAAGAAGGTGGGCGAGAAGTACGGGGAGTTGGGCTACTTCCCGTTTCGGACGTGGGGAAAGCACTGGTGGTGGCTGAAGAAGGACCAGGATATTCAGCCGGTCGTGGATTTCTTCGAGATCGTGTTCGGCCGTGTCAACGTTAGGTGCTGGAAGGGACCAAATGCTAAGTGAGCAACTGGTATGTAAAAGTAAATGCAAGTAATACTTCTTACTAGGCAATTAATTTATTATGACGCCGTCCCCCTCCGCCTCCCCACGACTTGGCGATGACGAGAGCCGATTTTTAAGTCGGTCTGAAGATTCATACCCGGGCGAGGATTCATGCCCGGTCTGAAGATTCATACACCTGGGGCGGTTTCTACTTCCAGAGATGCCCCATTCACTGGGGAGTACAGGAGGAGGTGGGCCTATCGCTGACGACGATCCACTGGGAGAGAGGTGGGAACAAGCCAGAGCCACGGCGGGGAACCATAAAAAAAAGAGAGAGGGCCTTCAACAAGTGCGGCTTTCTATTGCCAGCTGTAGCTGTGGGCTGCAGATCGTACGACCGCGGATACATAGTCGCTTTTTTGTTTCTTGTATCCCTTTCGCAAAACTCTGCTCAGCCCCAGGACAACGAGCAAGGGGAATTCCGAAGAGCTCCCGGCCACCCCCCAAAAAAAAGATGAACGAGATCACTTTAATGAGTAAGTAATACAATTTCGCTACTTACCATAGCTGGTCCCGCCATACACGTGGACAAGGTGGAGAAATTGCGGAGCGGGAAAAATGCGCTCACCCGCGACGAGGCGCTGCTGAAGGTCGGTTTCGAGAAGTGGCCCATGAGAATGACGCAGCCGGACCCGGAGAAGGCGCGAGTGAGCGAGTTCTTTGTCACCGGGAAGCCGCGTTTTCCTCATCATGGCGGGCCAGGAAAAAAAACAACGATCAAGATCCAGCTGTCGGCGAGGAACTTGGACGACTGGCGGGCGACGAATGAGCACAGCACCGGGTACTGGGGCGAGTTCGAAAAAAAGCTGGATCCGACCTTCGAGCTGAAGGACACGCCGGAGGAGCTGGCGAAGCGGGAGGCGTTGCAAAAGGCGAAGATACAGCTGGCGGAAGAGCGGAAACAGAAGGAAGCGGAAACAGCAACGAAAGGAGCGATGAAACGAGCCGGCGCGAAACCTGATGCATCCGAACCCGAGGAACCGGCTAGCAAAAAGCGAAAAAAATGAAGACGGACGAACTGAACAGGCAAAGTATAGAACTTCGCTCAACAATGTGCAGCACTTTCGCTGCTGATAGTGCATTTTTTTCAGATGTTCCATCGGATTCAGAAACTCGCTCACTTCTACAATAATCATTGCTCTTCCTGGGGTGCCTACAACTGCTCTTGATCATGAATGATGCTGCGTAGATGATGAAGTAGAGATATCTCATTCATTGAAACGAATGCCCGGAGGTTCATAGGAACAGGACCAGGAGAAGAAGCTGTTTATGGTACGTGCCCAGGCAGAAGTGGAGGAAGCATTGGTAACCATCGTGTTTCTGTGGCGGGTTAATTTTCGGGACGGTTTGTTTCATATTCATTCCTAGTCCTTGAAAGATACAGGGAATCAAAATTCTGTATAATCCGCTTCAGGTTGATTCGTTGTCAGAAAGTAAACCGACACACGCTCTTCAGCTTCACTGTCCGTCAGGCGCCGGTGCCGGTGGAGCAGCTGGATTCAGATTTATTGTAAGAAAGTAGTTGTTCTTCTCGCACCATTTTTCGACTTGCTTTTCATTTATTGCGAGTATGTACGTTGTATTCCAATTCCTTCACCTGTCAATATCAACTTTACCTAAAGTTTTCCTTTATCCGATTGTTATCTTCGTCGAGTTCGATTGCGTAATATCCACTTGCTGTCAGCTATTCAGCGGCACTATTTACAGCTACCGCTACTGCTACCGCTACAGGTACAATAATTTCCAAACTTCTTGACTGTCCTTTTACGACCATCACTGGCATTGTCGTCCTGCTTCTATTTTAGCCATAGCCGTGCTTTTTTTAGAGGGCTCCTAGTTTTGTGAACGTGATTCCGAACCTCCTAAGAGTATCGCGATTCCGCAAAAGTTCGGATCCAATGAATGAACAGCACGCGACGAGTCGAGTCGTGTCAAAGGGACATGCAGGAGAATTGCGCCTTCACCTGCACTGGACTGCGAAGCTGAGCCGTGCTAGCACCCGTCTCGTCCAACGAGAACGAAAGATTCAGAAAGCAGGCGCGCCTTCGGAAAGATCTTTTGGGTAAGAGTGAGCTTCCGCTTGTAATGTGGAGGGAAAACGAGTTGCGTCTACGTCTCAGGCGAGCCTTCAGAAAGCAATCTTCTACACTGTTGTACACCAGGTGGGGAAGGAGAGCGAGGTTGTAGTGACAGCCATACAACCTCTGACAATTTTAGATAGATTTAGATTATGTGCCCTTCCTGTGAAAGTGAACTTCAAATTCTAGCTCTACCTCTAGCTCCTTCAGATACGAAAAGACCGCGTTTGAAGTGGGATGGACGAAAAGACATCAACGAGCTGTACGTCGTGCTCTATTCTAGTACTAGTTCTGCCCCTAGGCCTAGCCCTAGGCCTAGCCCTAGATAGTACCTCTTTCACTACTAATTTATTTCATCTCCTGTTTGGTTGGCAGCACCAGCACTTGCATCCATTCTTTCGACGGAACAACGGTTTAGCAGGTTTTCTTCTTAGTCTACTAAAAGACCATGAAGACAGTGACTGTTACAGCGACAAGGCAATAAAGATGGCCACGCGCTTGCCCAGATTGGATTTGAAAAGCGCAGACGTACGAAACTCCGGAAACGCCGACTTACGAAACTCCGGAAATGGGTTGAATTCGCAGGTCCGCGGTGTGCCATTACCTTTTCGGTCCGCTCGGGCCGCCAGCAAGGACGAGAAGCCGCTGTCAGAATCCGCACGACTCGACAGTCGCGACAGCGAACCTCCCTCTGCATGTGTTCAGACGTCGTCCGCGAGGGCCGCAAATATTCATCCGCGGAATGCGACGGACTTCGTCAGAGACTCTGGCTTGCGCGCGCAGTTGACCGACTTTGAGCGAGACGAGGTTCGCAGCTACCCTTCTGTATGGTACCACGGACAGAACGCAGCATGGAGGAAGAAACTGCGAATCGCAAACGTAGCACGAGTTCTCGTTGCCGAATCTGGCGGTGGTCTCGAACCAGCTTCCGGATGCGGTTCTGCAGGGGAAGCAGACTTCCAGCACTTTGTCGGTGATCACATCGGCTATCGATACGAAGTTGTCCAGAATCTCGGGAAGGGCTCATTTGGACAGGTGCTGAAATGTAGGGATCATCACGTCGGATCAACCGGATCGAGCTTGCGAACGCCGGTGACAAGCAGGGCGCAGCTGACGCTGACAGGGCGGGGGGAAGGACAAGGACAAGGACAAGAAGTGGCGGTGAAGATAATTCGCAGGGAGGAGCGGCTGCGGCAGCAGGGCTTAGTCGAGGCTAAGATCCTCCAGTACCTGAACAGAATGGCCGGCAAGCAGACGCACCATCTTCATGAAGATCAAGAATCCTCAGCACCACCGCCCCCGCCCCCGATCGTGCGTCTTTTCTCGCACTTCCATTTCCGCGGCCATCTGTGCCTGGTTTTCGAGCTTCTTTCCGACTTCAACCTGTACGAATTCGCAAAGAAGAACCGTTTCCAGGGCGTCTCCCTCTCCCTGATCCGCAGGTTCGGAACCCAGCTGCTGCACGGACTGGCCTTTCTGCGCCAGTGTGGCATCATTCACTGCGATCTGAAGCCGGAAAACGTGGTTCTGGTCAGCCGCGAGAAGTCGCTGGTGAAGATCGTCGACTTCGGATCCAGCTGCTTTGAGGAAGCGGAGGAGAAGGGAGGAGAAGGGCAAGTTGATGAACACGTCGGACATCAAGTTCTGAATCAACATCCGCACGAGCAAGATTCCAGCCGTCGTCCCGGACTCGATAAAGACTTCCTCCGACCACGTTTCCACACCCCGCGTTTTACCTACATCCAGTCTCGGTACTACCGCGCTCCGGAGGTGATTCTTAACCTAAAGTACGACGGCAAAATCGACATGTGGTCCGTCGGCTGCATCCTGGCAGAGCTGTACACGGGCAGCGTGCTTTTTCCCGGCGCGAACGAGCTCGAGCAGATGGGATGCATCCTCGAGGTTTTCGGCTGCGAAAAGAACGCCGGCCTCCAGGAGATGGCCGAAAAAAGTCCGAGGAGAAAGCTCTTTTTTCAGGCGTGCTTCCGCCGGGGAAATAACGGGGCCGCGTCGGGGGGTGGGCGAATGATCTGCTATGTCCCGCGCGAGGCAGGCTGTACTACAGGATCGTCAACAGGCTCTGGCACCCCGAGTTCAACATCCAGCAAGCGGAGCCGAAAACCTGGCACGCGAGACCTTGCGGTAGCGGTCCGCAGCAACGACGCCCGATTTACCAAATTTCTGAGCGCCTGTCTCTCGCTTGACCCCAGATTCCGAGCGACGCCAAGCGAGGCACTTCACTCGGACTTCATTTTGGATCAGGAAGGGGTGTCTCAGCAGGTGGTTGACCGCTCGAGGGCTAGAAGAAGAAACGGCAAACGTGAGGCGGTCGCTCTACTACCCCCGTCCCCTGGCTCCGGAACAGAGAAAGTAAAGGATCAAGGTACTAAGCGCATGTGCTTTGTCGACGACGAGGGCGCGGGCGGCAACATGAAAAGTCCTCTCGCTATGTCGTCTGCACGAGGGCGCACTACAGGGAGAAGATTTGTGCCGTTCGCGTCGGGCAGGACGAAGTCTTTTGGCTTGCACCAGCCGGCAACTCGATCGAGGTCGTTGGCGTCGGCAACGGAAGTTCTGCAGCCGACGTTACTCACGAGCACGACGGACTTCCCGCCATCCACTTCGAGTTCAACATTTGCACGAAAAGGCGACTACCTCCGTGACTGGGTCCCGGCAGATGACGGCGCGGCCCCTCAACAGCAGGACCAGCAGTTCAAGCACAAAAACAGCAGCAGCACGGCACCTCCGACGGTCGAGCCACCAGGCTGTAAACAAACGAGGCCTCTAACGCTGCCACTGGAAGCTCCAGAAATACAAATAGCCCCCAGCGCAAGGTTGGAGCACTCCGTCGACATGAAACAAGAACGGCGGCTACGAAAAGCGTCGACCGCAACTACTACTACGCCACGTTCGCCAGCCTCACGAGCGTCGGTATCGGTTGGCTCCAGAAATAGCATCACGAGGCGGCCGGTCAACGTCGATAGTTCTCCAAATCCGCTGGATTCGCTCGCATCTTGGATGGTGCAGCACCCGTTCCTGAGAACGAAGAATAAGGGCACGCCGCGTCCCGGTGGCCTTGTGGCGGATCTGCTGAGCCATCGAAACCGGTCGCCCCGGTTCGGTGCAGGAGCAGAAGATTTTGGCCCGATGTGAACTTCGAGGCAGTAAACTCATTGTACAATTCTTTCACCAAAAATGAACTCGTAGAAATTATCAGCCTCACGACGACTGCTGTCTGACATGACAGTCATCCATTACTTTTACTACGAAAAATAAATTTGGATAAATTATATGTGTACTAAGATGGAATTAGGTACGTCCAACCAGCGAGGAAGTCGCAGTGGAACAGCGACAGCATCCAGTAAACTAAAGCTACATGTGCATATAATGTTGTACGTGCTAGAGCTAGGACTTCTAGTGGAACAATCGTGATACCAGTATAGCAAAGACTCAGAGTAATGACGACATGGGCCAATGCGTGCGCGCGTGCATGTCCGCGTCCGCCGGTCTGGCAATAGTGAAGTGATGTTGACTCCGCTAGCTTCCGCATTTTTGAGTCAAAAATGAAAATGAAAAATATTTTAGCGGAAGCCGACCTTGACTACTCGTTGTACATGCGGTACCGTACGCACTCAGATTCTTCAGAGCAGGCTTCCATTTCAAAGTGCTGGACAAGACTGAATTACTTTAATGGACAACTTTCGACCCTCGTTTTCTTCGTTAAGCCCCGTCTTCTTAAATCTGATGTCCACCTGTTCCTATTCGTTCATGCCAACGCTCAACCCCGTCACAGTCACTCTCCGATCTTGTGTCGTCATATCTTCCTCTTCTTCGACATGCGTCGTCGCTCGTTGATTCTACGACTGCGTTACCTCGGTTCGTCTTCGTCTAGTTCACAAAGTCCCTACCTGAGCCCCTAGATCCTCTCCATCACCAGACCCGGAGGACCCCTTTGCCTTTTGCTTTTTCCATGCGTATCTATCGCAAGTCACGACTCTAACGGTAGGGCATGGACACGACATGATTCTAATGGTAGGACATCTTCCATGTTTTCTTTGTGCTTCTTGATATGAAAGTAAGAATACTTGTTGTACGAGCAAGACGGCACAAATAGCAAAAAGATTGAGCAGGAATCCTTTATCGTGTAGCGGACGTGCCTTGTGCGCAGGCGCATAACACGGTCTGCGCGTGTGGGTGGAGCACTAAACACTTCGACTGCGACAGAGGTGGGCGTCGACGAAACAAATTTGAAACGGGCGCTGCACCGCGAACAAACGCTGCCCACGAACCTTCAGCGATGAAGATTTAATTGCCGCACGTGATCTACTGGTGACGACCGCAGGCGATGGCGATTTCGAAGATTCGCTCACTCTCTCTCTCGCTGGTCCTTTACTAGGGCAAAAGAACCCAGAGGACTTTTCGTCCCCCACCAGTCCTCACTGGTGGAGGAAGCTCATGGGAGGTGGGACCACCCAGAATGGCAGGGGTGGAGGCGCCGGAGGAGGATCTCCTCATGTCCTTGGCGCCAAGTCGCCCTCGCCCTCTACATCTGCGCTGTCAGTATCAACGCCAGGATCCCCTTCTTCTGGCCCTGCCCAAACCTCGCCCGCACGTCAGACCACCATCAAATCCAGCTGCCAGCAGATCGAAGCCGCCTTGGTGGTAGTGGTCTCTTTTGCTTCCTCGGTGACGCTGATAAATTCGACGAAGTGGATCTACGTGTACGAGGGGTTCAAATACCCTTTCTTCGTGACGATGATCCACTCCTTGTTCTCCTACGCACTGGCCGCCTTCGTAACGAGCGGAGAAAAGCCGTGGATGCGGAGAACGCACAAGCTGCAGGTGTGGGAGCAGGTAGTACCCGTACTACTTCTGCTCTTTGATGTTTACGTCGAGCCTTTGTTTCGCTGAATCACGAAACACAACCTACTCCCTGCGTCACAACCACTACTCTACACCACCACCCCTCTGCGATATAATTGTGCCAGGTCACCAAGATTCTTCCCTTCACCATCTTCGGCTCGTTGTCCATTGCGTGTGGAAATGCGGCGCTGGTGTTTCTCTACCCCTCCTTCCACGAGATGATCCAAAACACTACGCCCTTCTGGACCTTGATCGTGATGGTTACCCTGGGCGGCACGAGGTACAACTCCTGGAGCTACTTGGCGATGATACCAGTGTGTGGCGGCGGTGTACTGTGCGGCATCGGAGAAATGAACTTTCACGTCGTTGGTATAAAATCAACAAAAAAAAAGTTACAGTTCGTTGCTTTTTTGGACTGAGCCTATGTTTGTTGTTCAGGCGGGCTCGGGCTCATCCTGGTCGTCCTGCTGTCCACCCCCGATCATACCGATCATTATTTTAAATCGCAAAATATGCAGTTGCAGCTTGTTTCACGACGAAAAATACTGCTGCGCACAGGTATTATCATCTCGATCGGGAGCGCGGTTTTCCGGGCCCTGCGAGTCTTGGTGCAAGCGAAGGTCTTGTGCGACCTAACGGAGCCCATGAGTTCGATCACGCTGCTGTACTAACTTATACGTCCCTATAGATACCTACGAGACGTGCACATGTTGTTTTGTGGACTTTTGATGCAACAAACATGAACATCCAAGAATCAATGACAAGTCCCATAGTCACATCCTGACACTACGAACATGGACATCTACAACCCCCTCTACAGGTACTATTCGAGCCCTTGGAGCATGCTGTTCTACCTCTTCGCCGGCATCCTGTTCGAGGGCTCTGCTCCATGGCGAATTATTTTTTTCCACGAAAAGCAGAATCTCAGTAACGGCGTACCTGGCTCTGCTTCTGCAGCTGATCCTGCATCCTTGGCCAGCGAGACATCCTCTGCAGCTGCATCGTCACCAAGTTACCTCGCCGGCACCAGCGCCTCCGGCATTTTCGGCATGATCATTTTCACTGGTGTGATCGCTGCGGTTTTCAACCTTTCCGCCTTCCTTATGGTCGCTCGTCTCGGCGCGTTGACCGCCATGGCAATTGGGAACTTGAAGAATTTCGCGATCATTTTCTCGAGTGTGATTCTTTTCGGCAACAGTTGCACTATGCTTCAAGTGGTCGGCTTCTTCACCATCTGCTTCGGGGTGTGGCTGAATAGCCAGGTCGGGAAAGAAATCCGCGTGCAGCAGGAACCGGGCGCTGATCCAGGTGGTTCACCTGAAAAGGATCAGATTGTCAAGAACATGGTCAATCCTATCGGAGCTTTGATTGAGACTGCGCGCAGCAGAATAACCCCTCGAGACCCGCGCGGCAAGTACATGGACATCAAGAACTCTCTCGCTGGGAGGACGATTGCGGGCATTGCGGCAGAACTAGACGAGGACGACAAGTACAACGATGCTGATCATGCTCATGATCATGAACTGCTCGGGCCGGATGAAGATGATCTGCTTCGGGGGCCGATTGACAGCGGCGGTGGGGGGAGGAGACGGCAACAAGACAGCAAATGAAGCGTGGTCCTTGATGAGTTTCATTTTGTTCTGCTCCCGCATTTTATCAGCGGCGGGCGGTGGAGCCAGGAGCATGTTCTGCGACAAATGTAGTTGTGGCCATTAATACTTGATGCATTTGTAGTTGCATGCTCGATTATTTTCCAGTTCTGGCGCTCTCGGCTCAGAATTTATCGCAACGTTTTTGTCAAGCAACAAAATGAACATATCGATAGAAGGAGCGCGGAGGCCCTACTTTACCTACCCCTGCGCAATGCCACGCGCTTTCGAAATGCACGACGACGACCATGTGCTCCGAGAGGATAGATCGACGAAAAAATGCAATCTACAAAGCGCAAAATCCAAAACGCGCCATGGCCATGAACTCGCACGAAGAACGATTGCGCAACCTCTTTTATTGGCAGTGTGGCCGCTGCAGCGGCGTATGCGCAGGAGGCTGCGCAGATGGGAGGTTCAGTAAATAGATACCAATCTTTCTACGCGAAAGTTGTGTGCGCAGCGGAAGAGATGCTAAAGGGGCGAGCATGACCGAACGCGTCGAAATGCTGCTAATGCTATGAACGACAAATAAGTACATGGAATGATCAATACATCATAGCAGTCGGATTTTCGGATTTGAGATGGATGTGGAGTTGCACTATCATCTATTTTTTTTACTTTTCAGCTTTCAGTGGGACTGGTTCGGCTCCTTGCTGGGCAGAAACGGGCGACAGCATGCGGATTAGAATCCGGGCAGATGGAAGCCCGAGCTGCGGTGATTGTATTTCCGATTAGGCTCCGTAGCTGCTTTCGAGGCTCTCGTCGTCAATGATTCCTTACTTCCGGATGGCTGAAGACACCACTTCCTCGTCTGCCTCCGTTCTGCCGCGAACGATGCAAGACGTTACTCTGGACATTCGGAGCAGCGCGAGCTCCGCCGTTTCGTCGGCTCGCGAACTGCTGAACGGGGAAAACCCCGACGAGAACGACCTCTCGCTCGACAACTGCTGCCCAAGACTCAGCTACAGGCAGCGCTTCACGGGCTGGGCATGCTGCTTCGCGATCGGGACGATCATGAGCGTACCTTTTTTTTACAATATGTATCCACTGATCCTTTTCTTTGTAGGTACTGTGGTAAGTGAGTCTAACAAGTCGGTGCGCCGTGCAATTGCCATAAATTTGAATGCGGAGTACTCGTTGTAGCCGCTTTCCCATTGCTTTGATCAAATTCAAACCAACGAATGTAGAATCTGAACCCGAATCAGCTCGCCGCTTCGCACCGTTTCAAGCGAGATCCTGGCGGCTTTGCCCGTCTGTACACGCTCGGCAACCTTGTCGCGCTCTCCGGGTCCTTCTTTCTCATGGGGCCCGCGCAGCAGCTCCGGCGGATGATGGATGAAAAACGGCGGTGGACGGTGCTCGCCCTCGTCGTGCTGTTCTCGGCGACCATATCGGTCTCGATTTTGATGGAGGCAGAGAGGTTGGGGACGCGCCTTCTGATCATCGTTCTCGTGATCCTGCAATACGCAGCGATGACGTGGTACACTCTGAGCTATATTCCGTACGCAAGAAGCTGCATAAGAAATTGCCTCGCCGGAATTTTCCTTTAAAGATAAAAGACAGGACAAGCCGTTGCTGGTGCTCCTGCACGAGCACGACTAGAAGGATGAGCACCAATGATGAAAGAATCCTTTTGTCGTGGTCGTGAAACGTTTGGATAATTTGTTGCGGGCGCGTCGGAAGACGCTGGCCCAGTTTCTTTGCACAATGAGAGCAGAAAGCGAAGAGGAGGAGAACAAGTTTCCCCCGTTGGTGAGGGACGCTGAGTTCCGCAGCGCTCGGCGACGGGCGAGCGATACCTCCACTCAAGTTGTGCCATTGTGGGCGTCGTCGTCGCACGCGTGGTTTGTCGTTGGTCAGGTTCCGTTAATTTCCGCCCAAGTTTTGCTTCTTCAATCATGATAATGTACTTTTCATCAAAATTCAAATGTTTAATGCAAAACGACATAAAACTAATTTAAAAAATAATACAGGGACGGAGGTCGTTACCGCTTCGGAGGTCACGGCCGCTTTTCTTTTCCGACTGCCCTGTGTAGTCACAACAACAGTATCTGCAAAACACCAAAAGTACATGGCTTCAGCTCTACGTGGAGCTGCTTCACACGCATAAGATCAGACTCACACTTGTACTCTTTTCTGCGAAACAAAACTCCAAGAAACCAAAGCTGTACAACATTATTTTTTCCAACGCGGAAGCTGCTTGCCCTTCGAGTCAGACTCAAATCACTCGTCGGGTGGGCCTTGTTTCGTCGTTTTTTTTTACGTGTCCTTGCTTGCGAGGACAGTGGCCCATCACGGTCAGTTCGACCAACATCAGTATCCACCAGAGTTTGCAGCCGACCCGGAGCAGCCGGACTGCTGACGATGAAGGGGTCTCAACATCGTAAAAGCAAAAAGGTCACGAGTGCGCTGTCTGGCTCAAGAACCAGAGCTGCAGCTGGTGACACGGCAAAAATGCCTCGCCACGCGCCCTTGCTCTCCGTGGCAGCGGCGGGCGCGGCTTTACTTTTCCATAGCGGTTGTATTACAGGAGCCACGAGTTCCCTCTTCGCTGCCGCCTTCTCCGTCGTGAAGACGAAGACGGGCAGCAAGGTGCATCACCAGAACCAGTACCAAAACAAGCTTCTGTCCATGAACCAAAATTTGGCGGGTACCACTACCAAGTACAAGGACCGCCTGCACTTGCACGACTACTTGACCCCTCCTGACACCAACACGATCATGAGCCAGCAGAGCGGTAATCGGCACCAGCCTTTTTCCGAGCTCCAGATCCCCCCCGTCCCTGCTTTGAAGGAGGGCAACAAGAAGATCTGCGACACGTTCGTCGGGTGTTACAGGGTGCCCGAGAACCTCACCATCACCGTCGACGCGGCCCGCTTCGTCCCGGAGCCGGACAACCCGAACAAGCCGCCGCCGCTGCCTTTCCCGACCACGCCGGAGAAGTGCGCGACGTACTGCTACGAAACCGGGCTGTGGCCGGAGATGGTGTACATCGCGGACGCGGGGAACACGTGTCTCTGCTCCGTGCAGGGTCCCGAGACCGAGGAGTTGCGGCGGGAGTTCGGCGTCGTCTCCAACACGGTGTGCCGCAAGGCGAGCTGCGAGGAGATGTCGGTGGACGACGACAACATCGGCGCCAACCTCGCGCAGACCTACGAAAAAAAGTACTGCGGCGGCAGCATCGCCGCCGATATGGCG